>MU745291.1:63413-88275 GCA_026770625.1 Nicotiana glauca
TATATATATATATATATATATATATATATATATATATATATATATATATATATACACACACACACACACACTAGTACCTACTAAACTATGTGTGAGAAAAAATAAAGTTGATTTTTTGAAAAAACATAAATTTCTCTAGAATATCCTAGTGTAGTATCCTTGATATTTATCTAGTAGACAATCTAGATGTTCTAGAATGTTGTGGGAAGATAAGGTTATCCAGTACACATATCTAGATATTCTAAAGTGTTGTTAGAAAATAAGGTTAGCTAGAATCTTCCTTGTACATTATCTAGAATCATCCATAAACAAGTATAAATAGGGTGTGTGTTGTTCATTTGTAATCGAAGCCAAATTCAAGAAAGCCTTCTTTCCAAAACAAGTTCTCCTATCTAAAATCTATCTTCTCTTTTCAAGCATCCTCTTCTCTAGTTGAATCCTCCAATCTTAATTAACGATCTTGGGCTAACAGAGGGTCTCCAAATAATACTCTTCTTTTGCTATCCTTTACATGGTATCAGAGCCATAAGACGACTTCTGGAATTCAAGGTTGGGTTAGTGGTTTATTCAATTGGTTTCTCTAAATGGATTTGGGTGGTCGTGCTAATGGGCTGGGGACTTGAGTTATTGAACCGGTCCAACTACAAAGTATAGAAAACTTGTATGGAGTCATACCTTTGGTGAGGATTTGTGGAAAGTTATCAATGGGAGTAACACAAGTCTTCCTGCTGACGCACCGGAAAATAGCAATGCGCGTAAGAAGTGGAAGCAGATTAATGCTAAGGTGGAGTATATCCTAAAGAGTTCTATCTCTTCTAATTTATTTGATCATATTATAAGGTGTAAATTAGCTCATAAAATATGGAGGACCTTCGATCGACTGTTCAACAAGAAGGATGAAACTCGGCTACATATTTTGGAGAATGAGTTAGCTAACACCACTCCAGACAATCTCTCTATCGTCGAGTATTTCTTGAAGGTTAAAAATCTGTGTTCCGAAATTTCTCTATTGAATCCGGACAAGGCTATCTGTTAAGCACGAATAAGAAGAATCATTATTCGTGGTTTAAAGCCACAATATATTCCATTTGTTACATCGATTCAAGGATGGGTTTATCCACCATATTTGGAAGAATTTGAGAATTTGTTGTCGTCACAAAAGTTACTTGCCAAACAGATGGCTGGTGTATCTATCAAAGAAGGGGAAGGAAATGCTCTTGTCGCCGATAAGAGAAACTATAAAGGGAAATGAAGAGATGGCATGCACTATCAATCCTCAAGTGGTTCAAGATCTCCAGGAAAGAAAGGGGAGTATTCCAGTAACGTTAAAAACCTTTTAAAATGTTACCGTTGTAGAAAAATCGGGCATATAAAAAGATATTGTTGAGCCAAAGAGATCAACATGGCTCAAACCAAGAAAGCTGCTGAAGAAGATTGGGGAAAGTGGTTCACAGCGGAGATTCGAGCAATAAATGCCATGACTTCCATAAATTTTGAAAGAGACTGGATCGTGGATTCAGGATGTGGGCACCATCTCATTGGAGATCAATCCAAATTCTCCACCTTTTGCGAATAAAACGGATATGATGTCATTGTTACAGCAGATAATACAGTCCATAATGTGGAGAACGAAAGCATTGCTGTGATCAACGAGAAGCAAAAAGACACCATCACCCTCAACAGTGTCTTTCATGTTCCAGGTATGAAGAAAAATCTATTTTCAGTTGCAAATGTTGTAGATGCTAGAAACTATTTGCTATTTGGACCGCGTGATGTGAAGTTTCTGCGAAATATCAAGGTGCTCAAGGCAGATATCGTTCACTCAGGTAAGGGGGTTAACGATTTATATGCCTTATCTTCCTCTAATTTATATATTGAGAAGATGAGTAGCAATGATAATACACATCTTTACCATGCTAGACTTGGACATCTAAGCATGGATAAATTAAAAGCCATGGTAAAGTTGAATCTAGTAAAAGGTTTGTCTAACTTAAGAAATTTTGGTGGAGGAGAGGTTTGTGAAGGATGTCAATATGGAAAGACACGTCGTCTTCCATTTGACAGATCATTGTCAAGGTGCAATGCCCCACTAGAACTTATTCACAGTGACTTGATGAGGCCACGAGAACTCCTTCATTTTCAGGCTATTCTTATATGCCAATTTTTATTGATGATTTTACTAGATTCACTTGGGTTTATTTTGTGAAGCACATGTTAGAAGTTTTCAGTAAGTTTGTGGAGTTCAAAGAAACAGTTGAAGGTGAACTCGATTCCAGAATAAGGTGGTTGTGAACTAATGATGGCAGTGAGTTCACGTCAGATGAGTTTCTTTCCTTTTGTCGTCAGCATGGCATTAAAAGAGAGCTGACATGCGCTGATACGCCACAATAAAATGTAGTGGCTCAAAAGGAAGATCTGACACTTAACTGAGACATGTAATAGTTGGCTTCATGCCAAGAATTTACCTAGAGCCTTGTGGGCCGGAGGTATGAAATGTGCAGCGTATGTGATTAACCTGATGCCTCTTTCTCCAAACAATATGAAGTCTCCCTATAAATTAATGTTTGGAGAAAATCCTAGCATGAAACACCTCAGGGTTTTTTGCTCTATTTCTTATGTTCACATTCCGAATTCTAAACGGAACAAGTTGGATGCCAAGGCAAGAAAATGCATCTTTGTTGGATATGATGAAAGGAAAAAGGCCTGGAAGTGTATGGATCCTAAAACTCATCTCTTCGTTGTTTCAAGGGATGTCATATTTGATTAAGTCTCTTTGTATTATGGAGTTGCAGAAGAAGGGGCAGGTTCTAAACCCTTGAACCTTGAAGCATCAAATCTACACGTCACAGTTACTTCCTTAGATAATGCAGTTATCGAGGAGCTAAGAGAAAAGGGGAGCCCGAGAACTCAAAGAAATGAAACTCAGCAAGGAGATGATTCAAGTGTTTTGGGAAGACCAACAAGAACTATTGTAAATCTAGCTCGTTACAGAGATGAAAATTTCGTCAGCACATACTCATGTCTCTTTGCAGGACCAACTGGAGAACCTTCAGTTTTTTGGGAAGCAAGAGGAGCCAGAAAAATAGTGTTGCGGTCTTCATTAAGACACATCCTAAAGCATCGGTTGAGTTCTTCTGTAACAAGTGTGGGGTGGCTTCCAAAAAATCACTTTAAGGAGGGGTGTGAGAAAAATAAAGTAAAGTTGATTTATCGAAAAAACATAAATTTTTCTAGAATGTCCTAGTGTAGTATCCTTGATATTTATCTAGTAGACAACCTAGATATTCTAGAATGTTGTGGGAAGATAAGGTTATCCAGTACTCATATCTAGATATTCTAAATTGTTGTTAGAAAATAAGGTTAGCTAAAATCTTCCTTGTACATTATCTAGAATCATATCCAGAATCATCCATAGACAAGTATAAATAGGAGGTGTGTTGTTCATTTGTAATCAAAGCCAAATTCAAGAAAGCCCTCTTTCCAAAACAAGTTCTCCTATCTAAAATCTATTTTCTCTTTTCAAGCTTCCTCTTCTCTAGTTGAATCCTTCAATCTTATTTAACGATCTTGGGCTAGCAGAGAGTCTCCGAATAATACTCTTCTTTTATTATTTTTTATTCTATGGACCAACACTCTACTTATCAATTCACATAGAATTACTTTTGTGGTTGTCATTATAGTGTGATATTTATATTCCTTCTATTTCAACCTCCAATACATTTCTTTAATAGTAAGTTCAATCTATTTCTTACTTATCTCTAGTAATTAAGGGTAAAAATATTCGATTAAGTAAGTAAAAAGTAAGAAAGTCCATTCGTTCTAAGGCAAATCTGACATTGGAATAGAAAAAAAAAGTTAGGAGCCATAATAAAGGTGAGTTTAATTTGAACTTAATTGTTGAGAAGATAAAGTTAAAGAGATAAAATGAGATTTGAAAGTTGGGCCTACGCTTTTACAGTTATCAAAATCCCAGTGAACCATAAATGTCGAGTTCAGCTTTTAGCTACTACACATTTACAACGGGGAGTATGAAACCTAAATGTTGTGGTTTTGGACTCAAAATATGTTTCTTATGCTAAAACAAAAAGGTTATATTTTTATATATAACGCGGTATTATATCGCGCTATATTTTAATGGTGTTTCTACCGTTAAAGTATAGCGCGGTGTAATACCGCGCTACACATCAAAATATTTAGCCCCTCGAGCTAGGCATTGCCTTATTTAAAGGCAATAGAGGATCTAGAATTTTTGAGTTCCTGGGTGCTTAAATTTTATTGACGGAAAGTTACTACACATATATAAATACACAAATATTTTAATACGACGGTCAAAAAAGGTAATGAGAAGATCGATAGATCTTTTTTTAAGAAGGTTTTTTTTTCTTTGCTATAGAGAGTTAGATAAGGCGAAAATAAAAATAAAAAGTTAAAACCAAAGGTGAGTTAAAAATAAAATTAAAAAAAAAAGTAGTACTGGGTTAAGAAAGTGTGCTTGAAAAATAAATAAAAAAATACCTAATAATTGAGGGAAATATAAATAAAAGAAGAAGAAGGAAGGCAGAAAATAACCTTGAATATAAGAAAAAGAAATACTTGTAGTTGAAAGAATGTGCTATGAATCGAACTCCCGCCCTTTTAACATTACTAAGCTTCCAGTACCCATTCTTTACCAAAGCACCCACCAACACTTTTGTTATGTGGGTGCTTTCTGACTACTTATTTTATTTTATTTAAGTTTTCTATGAAATTATACCTGCCCCAAGTTAAGGTTAATGGGTGCCTAAGCACCCAAAGTTACTATATAGATCCGCCCCTGTTTAAAGGCGTTAGGATTTTATGAAAATCCATTCAAAAATTATTCTAACTTCCGTTCAAACTTTTCTTCTTGTTATCAAGCATATTTTATAATGTCTGAAGAGCCAAAAATAAGGGTTTCATTATATTGGGGTTAGCATAATTTTTAATAAATAGGTATAGTAACTTGTTTAACAAGTTAAAAAATGAAGGACTGTTAGATAAATTCTGATTTTAAATTTCTTTCCAATTTCAAAATCTATAAATAGGCAATTTCAACCTTAATTCACAAGTTTAGAACCCTAGAATTCCCCTAAAAATACCTAGCAAAGTTCAGATCTGAATTTAAGATTTCAGATTACATTTTCTCTTTTTCTAGATTCAAATTCCTTATAAAAATCCAAAAAATCAGTAAAAGACCAAAAGAAAAATACAAACAAGTACTGTTTTATTGAATGTCCTAGCTAATTTTCAATTCGAGTAATCAGTTGGCAATTCCTGGTTGAATCCTGGTGACTAAAAGTTTCATGATCATACTTTGGGTGATATTGAGTGCATTTGGTCATGAATTAGTGGGATAAATTGAGATTTTGGTCCAACTGGAGGTTTCATAAGATACTAGAGTATTTGCTGGGTTCATTCTGGGTCATCTGGTGTTTAGTTGTTGCGTCTGTTTGCAAAACAATAACTTATAAGTTGTTGACATATCCAGTGTCTATGCCCCACATTACCATTTGACCAACATGGCTTCAAAATCGCAAGTTTGCCACAATAATAAATACATGCGTCATTGCGTCCAAACATTTCTTAATGCAAGTCAAATTCAAAATTAATAAAAAAAATTTTCTTCTTGATGCAAATAATAACTAAATGTGGTAGGCTTTTATAAGCAAGAAAAAATACATAACGTGGTACTTTACCGTGCCATGCTTCGTGTGATAATAACTTTTTAGGATTGAGATGTTAAGTAGTGGTGTAGACCCAAGTGATATTCCATGTGACCAAACATCTAGCTTTAGTGAAGTGCCACAAAGGCAAACAAGTAGAGCTAAAGCTAGGGCAACAAACTCACCTACCAATGATATAAATAGTGGTTGTTTCATTGAAGGGAAGGGTAAAGGGAGGGCTGCTGATATAGAAGAATCTACTGAGGATGAAGGGGAGTTCTACAACTTTCATCTAGCCACAGATTCAGATTATGATGAATTTGAGAGTAATTCTGAGAGTGAGAATGGTGAATATGAGGATGTTTCTGCCGATGAGGATACATATGAGTCACTTTATGATGCTGATGAGGATGTTGTTGGAGAGACAAGTGATATAGAAGTTGACCTTGTTGCTTCTAGATAGACCAAAGTAAACCAGAAGAACTGGAAAGAGAGATCTAGTGATGTTAATGTAGATGATCTACCTAGTGGCCCAGTAGGCATTGACCCTGAATTTGAAGATATTTACTAGGACAAGACTACTAAATATGCTGGCAAATTGGGAGGGAATGAGCAGTACCTAGACAATTCAGACCCAGGGAGTGAGAATAGTACTGATGATGATGTAGATACAGATGATGAGGTGCAGAACCTTCCTCCAAGAAGATACAATAGAAAAGTCTACTTTGACCCTAACTGTAAGAAAATTATTTTCCAACTGGGAATGCTCTTTGAAAATGTAAGAAAATTTAGATCTGCTTTACAAGACTATGTTGTACAGAGGAGAGTTTAGTTAAAGTTGAGGCCAAAAGAGAAGAATAGGGCCATGACAACATATTCGAATTCTAGTAGATGTAGATGGCATATTTTAGGTAGTTTACAGGGCCACACACAAAACTTTATTGTTAACACATATTACCCTATTCATTCATGCTTCTCAGTCACAAGGAACAAGCTTGCTGACACAGCTTGGATAGTTGAACATTAGAAAGATAAGATCATTAATCAGCCTGACATAAAGCTCAAGAAGTTGCAAGAGTTGATAAGGATTAAGTATGGTGTATATGTAGGAAAAATAATATGTGCCAAGGCTAGACATAAGCTAATGGGTAAGTATTTAGGTGAGTACAAAATAGAGTTTGCTAGGATTTATGATTATGCTGACATGATAAGAACTACTAACCCTGGCAGGACTGTACTGGTGAGAACTTCAAAAGAAATAGAACCTGGTAAAGAGGTCTTTGTGGAGATATACATTTGTCTACATACTTTAAAAACAGATTGGTTAGAAGGGTGTATAAATGTAATTGACTTTGATTGTGTATTTCTGAAGGGAGTGTGTAAAGGTGAGCTATTGTCATGCATTGCTAAGGATGATAATAACCAGATGTACCCTGTTCCTTGGGTAGCGGTTGAGAAAGAGACCAAGAACAGTTGGTCATAGTTTTAGGTGCCTAATGGAGGACTTGAAACTGACAGAATCTAAAAGTGAAGGACTAACAATTATGTCTGATATGTAGAAGGTATGTTTAATATTTTAATCTCATTTTTTACTTTAATACTTAAGCTTGCATTATATTAACTCTAACCGTGTATTTTTGTTGTTCAAGGGACTTGTTCAAGCTGTATATGAATTGATGCCAAATGTTGAGCACAGAATGTGTCCAAGGCACATATAGATCAACTGGAAAAAAACTTGTAGTGGTGAGGAAAGAAGGAAGAAACTCTAGGGTTGTGCAAAAGCTTCATTTGAAGCATTTCTGAAGGTTAAACTAGATGAGTTGGCAGAACCGGTGGCAATAAGATAATAGAAGACTTGTTTAGATATCCCAAATAGTCATGGTACATGGCCTCTTTTAAAGACTGTAGTAAGTGTAATGTTATGGAAAACAACATGTATGAAACGTTCAACAGTTGGATACTTTCTTCTAAGCATAAGTAAATCATAATCATATTGGAAGAGATCAGAGGAAGGTAATGGAGAGGATGACTAATATGCGAGAATTTGCTACAAAGTGGAATTCAAATATATCTCCTAAGACAATGGGGTATATTGAAGAGCAATCTATAAGAGCCACAAGCATAAATGTAAATGGAATAGGGACACTTGATTTGAGATCCAAGATGGAATTTACAAACACATAATTGATTTTATAAAGAAAGAGTGCACATGTAGAATGTGACAGCTGAAGGGCATACCCTGCTCCCATACACTTTATGCAATTTTTAAAAAATGATATGACATTGCTGACTATGTTGAGCATTGGAATAAGAAGGAAATATACCTCAAGGCATTCAATTGTTACATTCAACCTATGGCCAATATGGAGATGTGGCCTCCAACTCAAAACCCCAAAGTTTTGCCTCCTGTAATTACTAAGATGCCTGGTAGACCTAAGAAACATAGAAGGAAAACTCAAGATGAACCTACAAAGAAATTTGGTAAGATCGAGATCAAGGAAGGTGACACCAATGACATGTTTTCATTGCAAGACAGTAGGGCATAACAAGAAATGATGTGCAATCCTAGTAAGAAACAAATACTCTTTATGCTTTAAGTGTTTTTTAGTCATTTGCTGAATTATTTATATTCTGGATGTTTTAGAATGGGAAAAGTTCAACTGTTGGTGCTGGGAGTTGTACTAAAAATGCCAAGGCTACTACAGCTGCATCAAGAGGTCATTCTGGTACTACTGCTGGTGGTGGATCTGCAACACAACAATCTGGTACTACCACAACAACTAGATCTACAACACAAAGAAATTCTGGAACTATTGCTGATGGTGGAATAGTAACACAACAATCTGGAACTACAGAAGAAAGATCAAGGACTCCTCAACAAATTCTTAGAACTTTAGATAGAAGGCCTAGGAATGATGGATTTGGATTATTGTTTGGTGAATCAGGGACAGTCATAGAGAGGGTAAGTATGCAAAATTCTGTCCAATTATTTTGTCTAATTACTATACTAAGTTTTGGAATTATATTTCTATTTGAATGTAGTTTGGGTTGAGGGACATAGTTACCCATCCTAGGCAAATAATTGATGCTAGCCAGACAAATATTGATCTTGGATATAGAGCACCTGGACCAAGGTGGAAAGGAACAAATACAGTAACACAAAGGCAACTTCAACAACAGGCTAGAAGAAGACAAACTCAAGCAACCCTAAGCCAATCTGAAGCTCCTTCTTCAACTTAACCAGAGCTGAGCCAATCTTAGTCCAACTTCAACCATTCTCAACCATAATGTTTGAAGAAATGTTTCTTTTTGTGAAAGTTTAAGTCTGTAAGAATTATAACTTATTTGTAGGTTATTTTGTGGGAGATTTAGTCTGAATAATTTAGAACTTATGTTGTTTAGGTTTGGTTTAGGCGCAGTAGTAAACTGATTTCTGCTAGTGTGTAGATTTGATGGCCTACTTTTGACAATTAAGATGGTTGTTTTGAACTTGTCTAATATATGTTCAGATGTTACCGCCAAGCATCACTTTTCATCGCAGCAAAATACTTTATACACTTGACATTGTCATTGTTTGTTAAGAATAAACATACAATACAAAGATCCTAAGCTAAGAATAACACTATAAAGAGGAGTGCAACAACAACAAATATAATTATATATTATTTTTCCCTATTCCTTCGCTGCTCATTGACGTGAATTCTTGTTAGTAACCCCGAAATTACTTCTTTGTAATGATCTAGAAGAGGTGCTTCAACCCACCTAAAAAAATTACAGCAATTACTTGTACCATACTTTGAGCATCTTAAGAACCTTCTACCCAGATTGGTAGGCTTCTGGGTTATGCACACAACAGCGTCAACTCCACAACGACCAAATACACAAATTACCATTGGATTCTTGGCCTGAAGAATAAAATATCGATCTAGAGAAAAAAAATTGATTTGAATCTTACAAAAAATTGAAGAGAAGAAGAAATACAGAGCTTGTATACATCAAAAATGGAGGTTGTAGGCCAAAAGAGGAAGAAGAAGCCCTCTAAATAGATGGGCCCTTGGATTTATTACCATTGGGCATTGAAAAAAGAACATTCACGCTCCTGCTAGGCGTGACTTACATGCACAACAACTGACTAGGAATAACTGATGCCACATAGATTGAATCAACGGTCAAAGGTACTTATTAGTTCACTGATGCTCAAGTTGAAGTGTTCATGTGAGAATTTTGAAAGTTTATTTACCGGCATGACAATCGGGTACAAGTTTAAGTGGCCAGAAAGTCATTTTACATCTTTTAAAGAAGGAAAGAGAAAAAAAATCCTAAAGGAGGACAAGCATTTGGTTCACCAAAATGAGACAAATAAAATCACTCGTAAAGCTACACTTTGATTTCTCCAGAGCTATCGTGCGCTTCTCTGCAGACTTGTATATGATTTGATCTATTCAACCAGGTGCTCGCCATGTGCCACCGCCATACTTTTATGATAAAGGGATAAAACAAGAAATATCCTAAGCAATAAAGATATTCTTATTGATACTAGCACTGGTGGGATTTTCCCATGAGCCAGTCATTGGCTCATGGGGAAAAGGAATTACAAGTCCAAAACTGGTGATTGTAGAATCTTATTGACACAATGATTAGGTGAATTAAGATACACATACACACACACATAATATAAACTATATTTGTCGTGTGAAGTCCATCGGGGGTGAATTCACAATTTATATGAGGCGATGGATTAGAGAACAAATTTTATAGGTGCCCTACAGTCATTAATGAATGTGCCATTTACTTTGGCCAAACCTGAACTGGATTCTGAGTTTAAGAAGATAGCTGCTATTGAGAAGTTGGTACAGCTCAAAAGGCATTGGTCGGTTGGAGGGATGGGGGCTTCAATATAGAGTGTAATGCCTTTGGCTGGAGTTGAAAAATTGGTAGCATTCATGAAGAATTTTCGATCAAGCAAGGCATGGTTGACTTCTTGTTATGTCATTATTCAGTTGATTTTTTCTTTTGTTGCTTAATTTGACAGTACATTTTTCTTTTGTTAATATTTGTTCTTTTGTGTAGTACTAATAGTCTTTGTTTGGGTTAAAATTCTTGGCGAGAATCTGGGTGTACTAGCTAGGCAATGGAAACTGGGATGTGAGGTTGATTATCATGTCCTTAGTCTTCGACTTAGCGCACGTGCGACATTGGACAATTTGCTCACGATCTTGCGCAACTCGCTCACAATCGTGTTATGCCAAGTCAGCTTTGCTACACTAAAGATCGCTAAGGGAATATTAAAACACATGAGAATTGTCAAAGGAATCTTTTGTATTAGAAAGAACTTGATTGTTTTGCTTGATGATTTGCAAATAAATAGCCTCTTTATATACTAGTCTCTTGGGGGCTAGTGAGTAAATAAAAATTATTACACAAGTTCCTTATTATTTACAAGTAGGTCCCCCTCTAGAATTCTCTACATAGCTAGAATCTTCCAAGGATTTTTCTAGTAATTCCATAGGGTTCTAGGGCCTTCCCAGGGAAGCCTCTATATTTCTCTTAGATTTTCCTATACGTTATAGCCTCTTTCCTATGTAAGCTTTCCATATGACAAAAATATATGCCAAGTGGTACCTACATGGCATGATGATGTGGCGGGTCATGATACTCTCCGCCACCCAATTTTGTGCCGCCATCGGCATAAAGCATCAACATACGTGCGCACCTCACCTTGGCGTCGTCAGAGATCTTTGTCCATTAGCCATGATGCCCTATAAAGCATTTCACCTTCCCATGTCACAAGGTACTAGTCACCTTTCTTGCCATGTTGGTACTTTTGATGGCTAACAATGATGGCATCAATCCTTCGCTCATTGGATGCCTCTCCTTGCTCTTGGCCTGCATATCCCCATGACTTGACCAAGTCTAGCAGCTTCTCAAGAATCTGGTCTATGCTTACACTCCCTATTTGGCTGCCCTCAGTGGTCCCAACCTTACTGGCAAACTTGACCCCTCTGCTTGATGCATAGTCTAAGTCTGATAGCATGCCATCACTTTGTAACTCGCCATCCACTTCAACTATGCCTGCCCAACATTTTTTGCTGACACCATGCTCCATCTGCGTGGTGCCAAGATAGGCTTTGGAATCCTCTACTTTCGGCTTAGATTCCAAGCGCATGCCTCTAATGCAGGCGGTCCTCTTGTGTTAGCCTTGTGTGCTTGAGCAAAGTTCTCGATCATTTCTGCATGCTTCCTTAACTTTGGGCTTCACTTGCCCGATGTGATCCTTTACAGAAGTAGCACCATCTCTTAGGCATGTACTCATTACCATTTTTCGGTCCCTTGTCGTTTTTCTTGGACCTTATCCATTATGGGATGGCCCCTTCCTATTGCCCTTATAACCTTGGCTATATTTTTCCCTTTGTCCTTGTCATGATCTCCCCCACCCCTCTCGGCATTGCCTTATTTGGACTTGGAAGGCTTCATCTTGAAGTCAACGAGTGACTCGATTACCGCTATGGGCTCGTCCATGTTGGCTACTTGATGTCTTCTTAACTCCCTCCCGTTCACGGACCATGGTGACGAGGCTCTTTAGGTTGGATAGATCTTGAAGCCCTGTGGCCCTTAACATATGTATCATCCCTTCTTCTTGGCCCGTGCCTTCTTCTCAGCGTAGCCCTGATGGCCACTCGACTTTTGAATCTTGAGTCTTGGAGTATTGTTTTTGTATCTCCTTACCTTTGACACGGTCTCCCCCACCTTTGATATAGTGAACCTTTGATCCTTGCCTTTGCCTTGGTCGTGTTTGTCATGCCTGAAATACATCAATGATTTGGCCTTCACTATGGCTTGGTCTATATCCATGACTTGCCGGCATTGCAACTCCTGGTTAGCCCAGTTTTGCAACCCGTCCATGAAGTGGAACAACAAGTCCTAATTGGCTAGGTTGGGGATTTGAAGCATAAAGGTAGTGAACTCCTTGACATAGTCACATATACTCCCTGTTTACTTCAACTCCCTAAGCTTGCACCTTGCCTCGTGCAAGACGTTTGGAAAGAACTGTTGCTTGAACTCGGCTTTGAACTGTTCCCATATGTTAATAGTACATAGACCTTTATCCACATCGATTATCTTCCTTCTCCACCATAGCATGGCAGTCTCTGAGAGGTACAACACGATAGTATTGATCTTGGCCTTGTCGTCCCTCACTTTGCCATGTCTGAACTAGTTCTCCAAGTGCCAAAGGAAGTTTTCCACTTCTTGTGCATCACAAACACCTTTGAACACCGGGATTTGGGAGCTTTGATCTTGGCCTCCCTTGTGACCACAACATTGCTGGCTGCCTCGGTCACGCCAGCATCAACATGCTCTGTGAGTGACTCTATATTTTCCTTTATAACATCGATAGTACTCAAATCCTCCATGAGTCTGCATTATAAGGCAGTGATGATTTGCCTTAGTTCTATCTCGGATTGTGTACATCCCTCCAAGTCATTTCAGATACTCTTAATCTCTTCAAGAGTGTGTCCCTCAACAACAGTAAGGGTGCCTTCCACCTTCCCCAAGCGTTGGATAAAGACCTCCACTGCGCCCATCCCCGTATTCATCATCATCACCCACTCTTTACCGAGCGAGACGTCCTCGGGTAGAACTTCCACTTCATGCTCACTCGTCTCAGTGGAGGATGGTTCTTGGGATGTAAGCCTTTCGTTTGACACAAATTTGGGTGGAACTTGCTGCTTTTGTTAGTGGCATTCCTCTTCTTGTTACGATCCTTCTTGCTAGCAGTATCCTGGATGACAATGGATTGGGTGTTGGCCGCATTAATTTCTCCGTCGTTTGCTATTCACTTATTTGCAACCTATCCATAAAGTAGAAGAAATAATCTTCCTTGGACAACGACGAGATTTGTAGCATTAAGGTAGTGAACTCACGCACATGCTACCGAATTGTGGCAGTCTGTCGGAGCTCCCTTAGCTTTCCCCTAGACTCATACACCACATTCATCGAGTAGAATTTCTCTTCAACTCCTTATTGAAATGATCTCACGTCTCAATCTTGCATAACCCTTTTTTCCATGTTGGCACACTTCCGACGCCACCCCAGCGTGACAACCTTGGTCAAGTACATTGAGGCGTTGCGTACCTTAATAACTTCTTCATCCTCCTTGACTACCTCAAAGCACTTGTTCATCCTCCAAAGTAAGTCATCCACCTCGCATGCATCCCGTGCACCGCATACTCCTTTTGTTTAGGGACCTTCACATTTGTCCCTTTTGCAAGTACCACGCCCTTGATAATCCCGACCATGGTTCCCTATGAAGCTTCCTTCTAACAATCTCTTGTATTCTTTCTAACATTTCTTTAGTCATAAACTTTGCTTTGATACCACATTATCACGTCCTTAGTCTTCAACCAAGTGCACGTGCAGCACTTGACAACTTGCTCATGATCTTGCGCAACTCGCTCAGGATCTTGTTATGCCAAGTCTGCCTTACTACACTAAAGATTTCTAAGGGAATGTTAGAACACAGAAGAGTTGCCAAAGAAAGCTTTTGTATTAGAGAGAACTTGATTGTTTTGCTTGATGATTTACAAATCAATACCCTTATATACTAATCTCCTGGGGGCTAGTGAGTAAATAAAAATTATTACAAAAGTTCCTTATTATTTACAAGTAGGCCCCCCCTCTAGAATTCTCTACACAACTAGAATTTTTCAAGGACTTTCCTAGCAATTCCATAGGGTTCTAGGGTCTTCCTAGGGAAACCTCTATATTTCTCTAGAATTTTCCTACAAGTTCTAGCCACTTTCCTATGTAAGCTTTTCATATGGCAAAAATATATGTCAAGTAGCACCTACGTGGTGTGATGATGTGGCGGGTCATGACACTGATGCTAACATGTAAAATGGTAGCTATTACTTGTAGAAATAAGTTCAATGGAAGAAATACTCTATATATTAATGTTCTTTTAATGATAAAATGACACAAAAAAATGTATATTTTTTGTATATATATACATTTTGTATGCTATATACAAAAATTATATAAATTTTATACACTTTTTTGATTATCAAATGTAAATAATTTATGGCGCGGACTAAAAGTGAGAATACCTCTTCTTTGATTGATGAGTACGTACTTTGATCTCCATGAAGAAAGATTGCAATAAGTAAAGCTGAAACATTCAGAAGATAGATAGAGGGTGGTTAAATTTAGCTCCGCCTTAGATTTGTAGTCATTGACTGCATAGCTCATTCCTTCTGTATAAGGAACCAATTATTGTTTTTTTGGACTCAAAGTACATTAATAAATTTAAAAAAAAGTTAGATATATAGCCTGACGATTTGACTGACATATATAGCATTCTGAATTTATATGCTATACATATAGCGTACAAAAAAGAAACGCTATACCTGACTGGAAAACCCTATTTCTTCAACTTTTTTGAAATTTGCAATGTACTTCCTTTAGCTTTCTTCTGATAATATGGTTTAAGCAAAGGTCTAGAGCTTTCTCGGTCCCGGAACCTATATATTGTTTATTTGAACTCAAATTACCTTAATAGGTGTTTTAAAAAAAGACATTTCTATATATAGCGTGCAAATAGAAGATGCTATATTTTAACGGTAACGTCTGCCATTAAGTATATCGTCTTTTATGCATAGGCTATATATATAGCGCCAAAAAAAAAATGATATGCTCTGAATATGGACCCACCAATAAGTGAACTGACAAACACAATAATTTAAATGTATAGCGTGTGTTTAGAAGACGCTATATGGAAAAAAATTTCAATATCCCGAGCTAGCCATTTCCTATATAAAGTGGTTAGAACTTTAAGAAAATTTGTTCATATACAATTCTAACTCCCTTCAATATTTTCTTGTTGTTAAATTCTGAAGCATTTTTTTCGTAATGTCTGAAGAGCGTAGAATAAGAGTTTCATTATATTGGGGGGTGAGGCTGTGACGGAGAATAACTCTGTGAGGTATAGTTTATCTCTATAGGGTCATGTTAAATTACCACTTACACTAGAGTATGATAAATTGATATCATTGTTATACAAAAGATGGGTATGAGGAAACGTTCAGTGATACTTAAAGTAACCGAAAGATATCTGTATTCCGTCACTCCGCAAGGGGCTGCTTTTTACTCGGAGTTAAACATCTACGATGATGAAACTTTGAGGGATTTTATGAGGACTCCAGATGAATACCGGAAATATCTTGTAATAAATATGCTGGATATGTACGTCAAGGTTGAAGATGTTCCAAACAATGAGGTGGTCGGACGGGTTCCGGATAACCCCCAGTCATCGGCTGGCTATTCTGGAGGAGTTTTTGCTGGACAGGTTCCGGATGAAAGAGTTTTCCTTGATTTAAACTTATCCCCGCCTGCTTTACATTATTCACAAGATGAGTGATAATCTTCAATTTTCTTTTGTGTTCATTTTTGTTTTATTCAATTTGTATTGACGCTCATATATTTAACAGGGGGTACATGCCAGATATGAATTTTACAAATTATGAACCCGAGCATAGTTTTGGTGTGTAGGATCATGGTGGTCCATCTGGGAGACATCACATACATGAAAATGTCCATCATGGAATTTCATCACATTACGACTTGTAAGTGAAGTGATACGGCTATATGGAAAGTATTTTTTAAATTCAGCATCTTATTAATTTGTTGATTGTGAAGTGAACACGAGCAAGTTGAAGCAAATGTACTCGCTCAATTGCCCGAAGACAGCGCATTAAATCGGGATCTGGCAGATGCACAGAGTGAGGAAGAGAACATTGATTACGACAACAATGTTGATGAATCTGGAGACGAGACACCCTTTCCTCGTGAGGATGGTTATGAGGAGGATGAGAAGGAAGGACTTGATTTGATGAGAGAGTATGCTCCACCCCCCAAGACGAAGAGTGTATGAGTCCCAAGTGCCGTTTCATTCAAGGGAGGTTCCTTACCTTTATAACTTTCCAAACATGCCGGATGTTGAAGCTCTTACAAGGGATTTTGATGAAATTTGGACAGTAATATGGGATGAGTCTAGACCAACGGTGCTGGCAAAGGGCATACTTTTTCCTGATAAAGCGCGCCTAAGCAGGGCTTGTAAAATGTACAACGTAAAAGAGTGTCGTGAGATGACGGTATGGGAGTCAAGTTCGTTTGTATACAAGCTTGTTTGTCGCAGGTGGTTTTGGCCATGTAATTGGATGTTGCGTGCAATGAAGAAGAAGACAGGTCTGTGGAAAGTAGGTAAATACATTCCCACCCATACATGCAAAATGGACACATTCAACGGGAATCATTTCAACTTGGATATTGACTTGATTTCTCTTGTTCTTATCACACACATTGAAGCATCCATAAGGTATAAAATCAAAGGGTGCATTGCATCAATCCACTAGGAACATGGCCATATAATTACTAAAAGAAAGGCATATCTCGGACACAAAAGAGCGTTTGAAATAGTCTATAGTAATTGGGATAAGTCATTTGCAGATATCCCTAGGTACATGGCTGCACTACAGCAGTTTAACCCTGGGACAGTTGTTGAATGGAAGATTGAGCGTATTCCAGGTAAACCAAAATATATATTCAATTACGTGTTCTGGGTGTTTAAACCAGCAATTGATGGTTTTTCCCATTGTCGGCCCGTAATATCCATAGACGACACTCATGTCTTTGGAAAGTATGATATCAAGCTGTTGATAGTCGTGGCGGTAGATGCTAATGGATAGACATTTCCTCTAGCTTTTGCTATTTGTGCCAATAAAAGCCAAGAGACATGGACGCTATTTTTGAACCACTTGAAAGAGCACGTTGTCAAACAGCATTCCGGTATTTGTGTAATATCCGATCGGCACGGTGGTATCTTAAGTTCTGTAGAGAACTTGCCTGCATGGCAAGACCCTTATGCCTAGTATCATTACTGTGTTAGGCACCTTTAAGCCAATTTCCAGAAGGCATATCCCAACAAGGATCTCCAAGATTTGATGTGGATGGTAGAAACAGACCACCAACAGCATAAATTGCGGATGCATATGGAATATATCAGGCAAGAAGACGAGGTAACCTATCGTTGGTTAATGCGACATGACCCTAAAAAGTAGATGTTGCATGCGGATGGTGGCAGACGATGAGGAACTCTGAATACAAATATGTCAGAGTCTTCCAACGGGTTATTAAAGTCTGCAAGAGGATTGCCTATCACAGCCATGGTGCGGATGTCGTTCAAGCAGATGGAGGAGAGGTTTGTTGAAAGGTATACAACTGCAATGTCATTGATGGAAAAAAGGTGTTGAATTTATGCCAGTGCCTATGAAGAGATTTGAGAAATACAGACGACGAGCGCATTGGCATTCATTTTTGCAATATGATAACGAAAGAAATGTTTTTGAAGTTTGCACCGCTATCCATCAAAATCGAGGTAATAATGTACATACTGTAAATGAATCTACAAGGTTATGCTCTTGTGGGAAATGGTCCATCTACCACATGCCTTGCTCACTTGCCATCAAGTGCTTTTAACAAGTTGGTTTGGGTGTAACCAACTATGTTGATCAATAATATAGTGTTGCGAAA
Source organism: Nicotiana glauca (assembly GCA_026770625.1). Classification (NCBI taxonomy): domain Eukaryota; kingdom Viridiplantae; phylum Streptophyta; class Magnoliopsida; order Solanales; family Solanaceae; genus Nicotiana; species Nicotiana glauca. Next base: position 81,680 of record MU745291.1, read on the forward strand.
TACCTAAACACATATAGTGGGCAGTTGCAGCTAGTGGGTGCTGAGCATTATTGGCCGCCCGAACAATTTAAAATGGTGTGTAACAAGTCCTATTTGTGTCGAATACAGGTGAAGAAGAGAACGCGTATACTGAACCAAATGGATATTAGTGATACCGTTTATGCTTGCAGATGTGGTGTATGCTCGCAAACAGGACACGACCGTAGAAAATGTCCTTTGGGTGGCTACAGTAATCAAGCTCGGGGTGGGTGTTCCTCTAGTGTACCTAACTACCCATGAGTTGATATTGTAATAATTAGTTGTTATATCTATGTTGCAAGATTTATGAAATAAAATTATGTTTGTTAATTATGATTTGTACTTTCTCATTTTACCTATTTAAATAATAATTAAATAAAATTATTTATATATTTAGCGCGGTTGAACACTATGTTATGTGTGTGTTGTCTTGTCGAACTGAAAAAGTTGACCAACTGACATAAAGTTGTCTTGTCAACATCATGATATTTAACACATAAAATATAGCGCCATTAGATAGTATGTTATGTATTTAGCACGGTTGAACACTACGTTATGTGTGTGTTGTCTTGTCGAACTGAAAAAGCTGACCAGCTGACATAAAGTTATCTTATCAACATCATGATATTTAACACGCAAAATATAGCACCATTAGATAGGACGTTATGTATTTAGTGCGGTTGAACACTATGTTATGTGTGTGTTGTCTTGTCAAACTAAAAAAGCTGACCAGCTCACATAAAGTTGTCTTGTCAACATCATGATATTTAACACACAAAATATAGCACCATTAGATAGTACGTTATGTATTTAGCGCGGTTGAACACTACATTATGTGTGTGTTATCTCGCCTATAAATAACGGGCTCATTGTAGTTATTTTGTGTGCTAAAAAATTTACTAAAAACAAATATTTCATTAAAAGTAAGGGTTTTTTACTAAAAGCAAATATTTCACAAATGGCTCAACCTCTTCGTCCACCAAAGTGCAGGTATGAAAAATCATGCTTGATGCAAAATTGTTGGGACGGTGGTGAAGTTGGACGCCTCTACTGGCACTGTTTGAACTAGTTTTACAAAGTTTCCGACGAACCTATTTGTGATTTTGAGGAATAGGTTGATGAACCATGTTATCAGGAATGCTACAGAGAACAACTGCAGTATCTTCATAATGTGTGTTTAAGATATGGGAACATGAAAAAGAAAGCAATAAAATTATTGCAGACTTGAGGGCGACACTGAAAGAGGTGGGAGAAAAAATGGAAAACACAATGGAATTGTGAAGCACAAAAAGAACGTAAAAAAAAATATAAACGGGAACTTGCGGAGGTGAAGACGAAACTGAAAGAGGTAGAAGAAGAAAAGAACAACTGAAAGAATGATTTAAGTGGTTGGAGCGAAGAATAAATGGCAACTGGGGCTAAGCATTGGCATGTATGTGTTTAGTGTATTTTTCATATTTAATGTATTTTTATTATGTTGGCCTGCTATGTTTATGTTTGTGCTGTAGTAATGTTTTCCTTGTTTATTGTACTAAATTTTATTTTAATTGAAGTGGAAGTTAAGTTTAAGTGATTGTGTTGTTATATAAACTTTATTTTCAGTCATTGTAATGAAATTTTACTTCGTTACGACTTGTGTTTTTATTGCAATACGAAACTAGCTAATTAACGGAGAAGTCAAAAAGTAATGCACATATTATATAAAAGTTGTTGTTAATGTATATACAAAAATATTATTTACATATAATGCAAAAAAGAAATGATGAATAATCAGTGTGTACCGCATCCAGTGTGCCTCAGCGCAGCTGCTGGCCTGAGGTTCATTGCATCCCGCCTGGGGACGCTATCACGATTGTCATCATCAAGTTGCCTCCTTATAGCCGAATGCGCCACTGCATGATCATCAGTGGTGCTGACAGGATCAGTAGAAGGGGACGTCAGTTCAGTAGAAACCTATATAAGAGTAAAAAGCTCAGAATAGCAATGTATATAATAAGTCATAACAATTTCAATTTTCGTACCACTATCTCGTCGGGCTCTTGAATGTAATCATCAGTCACAACCATGTCAACATCACGCTCAACCTTAAAAAGGAAATTAACAAAGTTATGGAAAATAAAGACAAATTCTAATTCAATACTATAAAAACCATACATGCGAACATGATGATGAACCATAACTCAGCCGACGCCTACTATGTAAATCTCGGGTCGGCCGGTCCTCAGCAATGGTAGACGAGCCTGGAAAGTATGTATCCCAATCCATTCCAGAAAGGTGCATGCCCGTGATCAATAATTTACCTGACGGGGTCACCTGCGAAGTCCCTAAAGTAAGATCCGTCCCAAGGTTGTATGACTGCATGTCCGTCTCATGTAGGCCACCCAGCATATCGGCAGGAACATAATCAGTAGGGGACTCAACGCCCCCTTGCTGGGGACCACCTCCTCTCTGCCCACCGCCACGCCGTCTGGCACCCCCACCTCGTCGGGCACCACCATCTCGTCGGGCACCCCCACCTTATCAGGCACCACCACCTCGTGCCACACCAGGGCCTCGCTCGTACTCAGCTGGCTCCATATAATCAGGCATGTGTGCCAAACGCTAATCCTCCCGGGCTTGCTGCAGTGTCCGGGCAGCCAACTCTACAAATCGATAGCTATAATCCTGCAAGGCATCCGTAGGATCGCCGACATAATCATGCATCTGTAGCCCCATCTGATAGACTGTGTGTAGTCCAATAGCCAGCACAACGTATAAAATATAAACTACATATATTGCACTAAAATACAGTTATATAATGAATAATAGAAAACATACCAGGGCCTTAGGTGTCGAGAAATTTGCATGTTATTCAATTCAACAAAGGGAAAAATGATATGGGGTACTTAGGTGTAGAGAAATTTGCATGTCAAGTCAATAAAAAAAAGAGCATTTTGGTTTATTAAGTATGATGCTAATGTGTTAGAATTCTGCAAAGACCTTCATGATAGGGATTTTATTGATATTTCTTTATGTCACACTGTTAATATATCATGCGTTGATATTGAATTGAATGAAAATATTAAGTAATTGTGTGGACCCAAGTGATAATCCATATAACCAAACAACCGGCTTTAGTGAAGTGCCACAAAGGCAAACAAGTAGAGCTAATACTAGGGCAACAAACTCACCTACCAGTAATATAAATAGTGGTTGTTTCACTGAAGGGAAGGGTAAAGGGAGAGCTGCTGATATAAAAGAATCTACTGAGGATGAAGGGTAGTTCTACAACTTTCATCAAGCCACACATTCAGATAGTGATGAATCTGAGAGTAATTATGAGAGTGAGGATTGTGAATATGAGGGTGTTTCTATTAATGAGGATACACATGAGTCACTTTATGATGTTGATGCGAATGTTGTTGGAGAGACAAGTGATATAGAAGTTAACCTTGTTCCTACTAGATAGACCAAAGTAAATCAAAAGAAATGGAAAGAGAGATCTAGTGATGTTATTGTAGATGAGCTACCTAGTGGCCCAAGTAGGCATTGGCGCTAGATTTGAAGTCATTTACAAGGACAAGACTGCTAAATATGTTGGCAAATGAGAAAGGGATGATCAATACCTAGAAAATTTAGATCCAGGGAGTGAGGATAGTACTGATGATAATGTAGATGCAGATGATGAGGTGCAGAACATTCCTCCAAGAAGATACAGTAGAAAGGTCTACTTTGACCGTAATTGTAAGAAAATTGTTTTCCAATGGGGAATCGTCTTTGAAAATTTTAAACAATTTAGATATGCTTTACAAGACTATGATGTACATAGGAGAGTTTAGTTAAAGTTGAGGCCAAATGAGAAGAATAGGGTCATGGCAACATATTTAAATTCTAGTAGATGTAGATGTCACATTTTAGGCAGTTTACAGGTCCACACACAGAACTCATTTTTAACACATACTACCCTATTCATTCATGATTCCCAGTCACAAGGAACAAGCTTGATAACATATCTTGGGTAGTTAAACATTACAAAGATAAGATCATTAATCATCCTGACATAAAGTTCAAGAAGTTGCAAGAGTTGTTAAGAAAGTTTATGTAGGAAAAACAATATGTGCCAAGGTTAGACGGAAGGTAATGGATAAGTAGTTATGTGATTACAAAATAGAGTTTGCTAGGATTTATGATTATGCTGACATGATAAGAACTACTAACCCTGGCAGGAGTGTTGTGGTGAGGACTTCAAAAGAAATAGAACAGTAAATAGGTCTTTATGGGGATATAATACTTTGAAATAGGTTTGTTAGAAGGGTGTATAAATGTAATTGGCTTTGATGGTTCATTTTTTAAGGGAGTGTGTAAAGGTGAGTTATTGTCATGCATTGCTAAGGATGATAATAACCAGATGTACCATGTTGATTGGGTAGTGGTTGAGAAAGAGACCAAGAACAATTGGTCATGATTTTTTAGGTGTCTAATGGAGGACCTGAAATTGACAGAATCCGAAGGTGAAAGACTAACAATTATGTTTGATATGTAGAAGGTATGTTTGTTATTTTAATCTCATTTTTCACTTTAATACTTAAGCTTGCATTATATGAACTCTAATAGTGTATTTTTGTTGTTCAAGGGACTTGTTCAAGATGTATTTGAATTGATGCCAAATGTTGAGTATAGAATGTGTCCAAGGCACATATGGAGCAACTGGAAGAAAACTTGGAGTGGTGAGGAAAGAAGGAAGAAATTTAGGGTTGTGCAAAAACTTCATTTGAATCATTTTTTAAGGTTAAACCATATGAGTTGGCAGAATTGGTGGCAATAAGATAATAGAAGACTTGCTTAGATATCCCAAACAATCATGTTGTAGGGCCTCTTTTAAAGGCTGTAGTAAGTTTAATGTTGTGGAGAACAACATGTGTGAGGCCTTCAATAGTTGGATACTTACTTCTAGGAACAAGTCAATCATAACCATATTGGAAGAGATCAAAGTGAAAGTAATGGAGAGGATGACTAATATGAGAGAATTTGCTACAAAGTGGAATTATGATATATCTCCTACGAAAATGAGGGTTACATTGAAGAGCAATGTATAAGAGCCACCAAGCATGAAAATAAATGGAATGGGGATATTGGATTTGAGATCGAAGATGGAATTTATAAACACATAGATGATTTTATAAAGAAAGAGTGCACATGTAGAATGTGGCAGCTAAAAGGTATACCCTGCTCCCATACACTTTGTGCAATTTTCTTTAAAAGATATGGCATTGCTGACTATGTTGAGCATTGTAATAGGAATGAAACATACCTCAAGGCATTCAATTGTTACATTCAACCTGACCTCCAACCCAAAACCCCAAAGTTTAGCCTCCTATAATTACTAAGATGCATGGTAGACCTAAGAAACATAGAAGGAAGGCTTAAGATGAAATACAAAGAAATTTAGTAAGAGATCAAGGAAGGGGACACCAATGATATGTTCTCATTGCAAGACAGTAGGGCATAACAAGAAATGCTATGCAATCCTAGTAAGAAACAAATACTCCTTATGCTTTAAGTATTTTTTTAGCCTTTTGTAGAATTTTTTATATTCTGGTTATTTTAGAAAGAACAGAGTTCAACCGCTGGTGCTGGGAGTAGTACTGCAAATGCCCAGGCTACTACAGTTGCATCAGAAGGTCATTCTGCTACTACTGCTGGTAATGGATCTGCAGCAAAACAATTTGGTACTACTACAACATCTAGATATACAACACAAAGAAATTCTGCAACTATTATTGATGGTGGATCAGTAACACAACAATCTGAAACTACAGAAGAAAGATCAAGGACTCCTCAATAAATTCTTAGAACTTTAGATGGAAGGCCTAGGACTGCTGGATTAGGAATATTGTTTGGTGAATCAAGGACAATCATAAATAGGGTAAGTATGTGAAATTTTGTCCAATTCTTGTTTCTAATTACTATACTAAGTTCTGAAATTACATTTATATTTGAATGTAGTTTGGGTTAAGGGACAGAGTTACTCATGATCGTAGGCAAATAGTTTATGCTAGCCAAACCGATATTGATCTTGGATATATATCACCTGAGCTAAGGTGGAAAGGAACAAATACAGTAATACAAAGGCAACTTCAACAACATGCTAGAAAGATACAAACTCAGGTAACCCTAATCCAATTTGAAGCTCCTTCTTCAACTCAACCAAACCCGAGCCAACCTCAGTCAAATTTCAACCAGTCTCAACCATAACGATTTGAAGAAATATTTCTTTTTGTGAAGTTTAAGTCTATTAGTATCAAAACTTATGTAGCACTCCTAAAATTTATAAAAGCAAGATACACTAATTGTAGAACTAAATTATTATTATTACTATTATTTTTATTTTACCTATAGTGTATGTGTGTGTGTGTGTATATATATATGTGTGTGTGTGTGTGTGTGTGTGTGTGTGTGTGTGTGTGTGCGTGTGTGTGTGTGTGTTTGTATATACACTTAAGTAATTGGATATAACATTAGGAAAATATTAATAATTTTAATGTTATTAATTATTAAAAGTAAATATCATTAATTACTAGTAAAACAAAAAAAAAAAG
>MU745291.1:89713-106259 GCA_026770625.1 Nicotiana glauca
AATTATTCTTATAAGCTTTATGTTTTACATGCATTTAGAACCTTTGCTCATAATGTATATGTTATTAAAGTTTCGCCCCTATTGTTGAGACTCACTGAGTACAATGGATGGCACCGACGTTCTCTTTTGGGAACCTACATTGGTATGTGGTACAACGTAGGAACCGGATTTGCAGGCGAGCAGGCTACGAGTTAGGACTTCCTTCCCTTCCAGTGCTATTGGTGATCTCCGCTTTTGTTCGTGGAGTATTCCTTAGAGTCATTTTTATTTAGCTATTTCTTTGTTACTTAGAAAACTGACCAGGAAATCTCATGTCCTGAGCAGTGCGTCAGTTTATCAGTAGAAGCTTCATAGACATAGTCATTGGGTTGAGATTTGAATGTTATTTTATAATAACTTAGCAGTAATTCAGTAGTTAGTACGAATATAGTTTTGGAGTTGATTTATTTAAATATTCGAATTAATCAAAAGTATTTGGTTAAAGTATTGCTTGTTGCATATAAAGTTTGGAGTTATAACATATTTGATAAGCAGAGATGGTTCGCTCGGTCATGTTTAGTGCCCGAGTGCCGGTCTCAGCTTGTTCAGAAAATGGGTCGTGACAAACTTGGTATCAGAGCGTCAGGTTTATGGAGTCCTAGGGGTCTATGAAGCCGTGTTAGTAGAGTCTTGTTTATGCGTATGAAGCGCGCCATACTTATAAACAGGAGGCTACAAGAATTTTGGAAAAGCCTTTTTTTCATACTTTAGATCGTGCAGTAGAGTCTACCTCTAAGAAATTATCTAATTTATTCGTTTCCCCAAAACTCGCAAAAATGGCTCATACTCGCATCTCTGACACCGACACTCAGGATGCTGTTCAAGAAATTATCGCTACTATTGTGGCTCAAGGTAGAACTAAGAAAGCTTCGACTCAGAAAAGGATGGGAAAATCCACAAAGGGAGTCCAAGTACCCCAGGTTGAACAAGAAGAAAAGGTGGAGCATGATGATCCAGTACCTCAGGATCCAGTACCGCTCCCAACAGCAGCTCCGACTCAGGCAACTATATCTTTCGAGGTGGGTCAGATGTTTAATGCTGTCAACAGTGTTATGGAGATGTTTAAAGCCTTTATGGCCAACCAGAATGAGAGATGAGATGAGATTCCACCTGAATCAGATAGACAGAACAATTCTGAGTCCTCAAGAGTGAATGAATTTTTGAAGTTGAGTCAAGTGTTCCATGGTTATATAGTTGATGAAGATCTAATGTTGTGGATGGAGGGTGTCAAGAAAGCCCTCCGAGTGATAAAAGCATTTGATGATGAAGCTGTGGAGCTGGCTGCTTACCAGCTTAGAGATGTGGCTGGCGCTTGGTTTGAGATATGGGAAAAGGAAAGAGATGAAGATGATGGTCCGCCTACTGGGGAAGAATTTGAAGAGGCCTTCATGGATAAATTTATCCCAGAAGAGGATAGGGAAGCTAAGGCTATAGAGTTCAAACAACTCAATCAAGGGAATAAAAGTGTGCAAGAGTACTACATGGAATTCATAAGGTTAGCTAAGCATGCTCCTCACATGGTTAAGACTGAAAGAGCAAAGATTCGCAGGTTTGTTGGCGGTTTAGCTTACCACATTAAGGATACGACATCAGCTGCAGCAGTAGGGATGAAAGTCTTCTCCTCTGTTGTGGGATTTGCCAAGCACTTAGAAAAAGGCAGACATCTAAGCAGAGAAGAAAAAGAGCATAACAAGAAAGCCCGGACAACGGGCAGGTTTAATGGTACATCCGGCGGAGGTGAAAGGGATTCCTCTAATAAGGAGTCATTAGCACCAGCTCAGTCCAGTCATCAGTCAGGTGGTGGTCTTCCTTCAGACGTACTCAGAGTTATGGAAATCAGTCTCGCCAGAATCAGAATTTTAGGACATCATCCTCACATAGCCAGAGTCATGCTAAGCAACATTCACACCAACAAGGTCTTTGTGGAACATGTAATCGGCAACATTGAGGTCAGTGAAAGCTCGGGTTTCATGGTTGCTACCACTATGGAGACATTGGTCATATAAAGACCAACTGCCCAAAGTTGCGACGTAATTTCAGTGGTGGATCAACTCATACTTCTAGTTCCTTAGCTATTGTAGTTGCACCATCTCAGGCTCGTGGTTCTCATTATCAGACCGGGCATGGAGCAGGCAGAGGTGCAGACCGAGTTACTCAAGGAGGGGGACAACCCCGTTTGTTTACTACACTTGATCGTCATAGTGCAGAGGCATCTGCAGAAGTTATTACAGGTATACTTTTAGTCTACTCACATAATGTTTATGCCATAATGGATTCAGGTTCAACGTTTTCATATGTGACTACATACTTTGTAATTAACCTCGGCCTAGAACCTGAGCAACTTAGTGAGCCATTCCTAGTATCTACTCCAGTTAGGGGTGTGCATTCGAATCGTTTTATCGATAAATCAAATCGATTATTTGTTATTGATTTATTGATATCGGTTTATCGATTTATCGATTTTGATTTCGATTTCAAAAATTTCCTTATCGAGTTATCGATTTTGATTTTGATTTTGTCCTCTTCGGTTATCGGTTTATCGATAAACCGATAAGATATGCTGAAAAGATAAATATACCTTTATTATTTAATAGTACCCTTTCCTTCACTTAAGAGTTAAGTCCCTAACCGGCTATGCTAACCTTATTATTTCAGCGTCGCTTCTCTTTACAAAGACTTTCTGCTCTGTTCTATTGCCACAGTCGCCGTGATTATCGTCATTTGGAAAGACATAGCCGCAGTCCGCAACTTTCTTCGAATTTTAGGTATGTTTTCTCTCTTTTCTACTAGTCTTTCTTCTTCTGTTTCTATATTTTATTTTATTTGTTTAGCTTTTGTATACAAGTATTTAAATATTTACCTGCTTACTTCTCTCTATAATTACAATTACAGTTAATTTCTCTTTTAAATTTAGTTTTTATTGAAAGTTGCTGAAAGTCTTGGGTTGTCTTGTTTTATATCTGAAAATAGTTGTGAAAAAGGGTTCCTTTATCTAGAACATCAAGAGATAATATAGATCTTCCTTGAATTTTTGGTTGTTGTGAGCAGCTTGTGGTCAGGGTTTATGACTTTGCTATTATAGTATTAGAGAGCAATTTCTGTAAGCCTTACCATGAACGCCCAATGTTAAGGAGAACGAGCCACTGGCTAAGTAATAAATTTGAATAATTGTTTATATAACAATGATTGTCTAAAAATACTTCGCATCATATTTTTATCAACTGAAGCTACTTTTCTAGTAATTTGATAAGGAACTTATTCAAGTTGATTTCTTTCCAGCCATAATTTTTAAGTCAAGAGTGAGGAGTGCTGACTTGTTCTTGCTTTGCTTCATTCAACTCATTTAAGACTGTAAGTTATATTTTTCATTCACTTCATATGGCTGAAAATAATAAAATTGATCAAGTGGTTGATGAAAGTAGAGGTTCTGAGTCTACTGTTGCAACTACTCAGTCGACAGTTACAAAACAAAGGAAAAAATGATTAGTCTTGGCAAGAATTAAATGTCAACTTCTGTTTAGCAATAGTTAACTGGTAGAAGTTGTTTAGTCTTAATTATTGCAAGTTTTTTAGTTGCATTTTCCTAATCCTACGTTTTTGGTCTGGCTTTAGCTCCTGCAAATTGTTCTTGCTTTTGATTGGTCCAATCCATTTAAGTCTTACAAAATGTGCACAATCGGTTTCCCATCGACTGTTGGAGGCTCTTTCGATCTTAATACGGTGTAAGTGGGATAATGAAATCCACTCCTGAGCGTCTTCACTATATAACCTCATTGATATTCATAGAAAAGTTGTTGCATCAATTGTCGACAAGGCCGAACCATTGGAAGAACACCTAATACCTGCACATGTTCCTAATCCTATGCATTATTTCCCACCCCAGAGAAATAAGGGGCTCGGATGTTACAAAAGTAGTCAGAACCATTCATCGTGTATATGACAAGAATGACCTTTTTGTCCATATTAGTTAGGCATGTTTATAGCGATATACTTTCCGTGAAATTCCGCAAATTTTCTTATTGGTGTTATCGATAACCGAATCGATAAGCCCCAAAAATCAATAAATCAAAATCGAAAAAATCGAAACCTTATTGAAACGATAACGATAAGCATATGTACAAATCGATAATCGATAAGTAATTATCGATTAGGGTCAAAATCGAATAGATAAATCGAATGCACACCCCTAACTCCAGTTGGCAAGTCAGTGAAAGTAACTAGAGTCTATAGAGGTTGTATAGTTTCAGTCTAAGGTCGCAACACCAAAGCCGATCTTATAGAGTTAGAAATAGTGGATTTTGATGTGATCATAGGTATGGATTGGTTGTCTTCCTGCTATGCCATGTTAGATTGTCATGCCAAGATAGTCAGGTTCCAATTTCCAAGTGAATAAGGCTTAGAGTGGAAGGGTAGTTCCACATCGCTTGTAGGTAAGTTTATTTCTTACCTTAAGGCACAACGAATGATCGGTAAGGGGTGTCTCGCCTATTTGACTCACATCATAATCCATAATCAGAATCACCAGCTCTTCATTCAGTTCCAGTTGTTAGATAATTTCCAGAAGTTTTCCCAAATGACCTTCCCGGACTTCCTCCCGAAAGAATCATAGACTTCGGCATTGATCTCATGCCAGGCACTCAGCCCACCTCTTTATAGGATTGCTCTAGCAGAACTTAATAAGTTGAGAGAACAGTTGAAAGACCTTCTTAACAAGGGCTTCATCAGGCCGAGTGTTTCACCGTGGGGTACCCTGGTCCTGTTTGTCAAGAAGAAAGATGGGTCTCTCAGAATGTGTGTCGACTATCGGTAGTTGGATAAGGTTACCATTAAGAACAAGTACCCACTGCCAAGAATTGATGATTTATTTGATCAACTTTAGGGTGCAAATTACTTTTCAAAAATAGACTTGAGGTTGGGATACCATTAGTTGAGAATCAGAAAAGAGGATATATCTAAAACAGCGTTTAGAACTTGCTACGGGCACTATGGATTTCTAGTGATGTCCTTCGGGTTGACAAATGCTCCAGCTGCATTCATGGACCTCATAAATAGAGTTTTCAAGCCATTCCTGGATACCTTTATTATTTTGTTTATAGACGATATTTTGGTGTACTCTAAGAACAAGGAAGATCATGTAGAACACCTCAGAATAGCCTTGCAGGCCTTGAAAGAGAATGAGCTTTATGCCAACTTTTCAAAATGTGAGTTCTGGTTGAAGTCAGTGGCATTCTTAGGCTACGTGGTATCTAGTGAAGGAATAAAAGTAGACCCTCAGAAGACAGAAGCAGTCAAGAACTGGCCTAGGCTGACAATGCCAACCGAAATCAGGAGTTTCTTGGGGTTAGCTGGCTACTATAGAAGGTTTGTGGAGGGGTTTTCCTCACTTGTAGCCCCATTAACTAAGTTAACTCAGAAAGCAGTTAAGTTCCAATGGTCAGACGCTTGTGAGCAGAGTTTTTAAGAGTTAAAGAAAAGGCTGATCACTGCACCTGTGTTAACCTTGCCGACAGATTTAGGTGGGTTCACAGTGTATTGTGATGCCTCCAGAGTGGGCCTTGGTTGTGTTCTTATGCAAAATGGAAAAGTTATTGCTTATGCTTCCAGGCAGTTAAAGAATCATGAAAAGAACTATCCTACACACGACTTGGAGCTTGCAACAGTGGTGTTTGCATTAAGAATATGGCGACACTACCTTTATGGCAAGCATTCTGAAGTGTTTACATATCACAAAAGCCTCCAGTACATTTTCAAGCAAAAAGAACTAAATTTGAGACAGAGAAGGTGGCTCGAGCTATTGAAAGATTATGACATCAATATCCTTTATCACCCGGGCAAAGCTAATGTGGTAGCAGATGCACTTAGTAGGAAGTCAATGGGTGTCTTGGCCCATCTTGCAGTACAAAGGCGATCTTTGGGTCGAGAAATTAAAAACTAGCAAATGATGGAATTAGATTGGATGAGACCGAAGAAGGAGATATAACTGCTTATGCCTTAGCGCAATCCTCCCTTGTTGCACATGTTAAGGCTAAGCAAGAAGAAGATTTGTACTTAGCGAAATTAAAAGAAGGAGTCAGAAGCAAAGAAATCATTGTTTTCACTCTAGGAAGTGATGAAGTTTTGAAGTTGAATGATCGGCTATGTGTGCCTGATATAGATGGTCTTAAGAAGGACATAATGGAGGAAGCTCACAGTTCGAGGTACTCTATCCACCCAGGTGCTACCAAAATGTATGTAGATTTGAAAGAGTTGTATTGGTGGAAAGGCATGAAGAAACAAGTAGCAGATCATGTGGCTAAATGTTTAAATTGCCAGCAAGTCAAAGCCGAGCATCAGAGGCCTGGTGGCCTAGCTCAAGACATAGAGATACCACAGTGGAAGTGGGAGATGATTAATATGGATTTCGTAGTAGGTCTACCTCGCACATACCGTAAACATGATTTAATTTGGGTTATTATAGACCGAGTGACAAATTCCGCGCATTTCTTACCAGTAAAGATGACAGACTCCGCAGAGCAGTATGCACAGTTGTACATCAAAGAAATAGTCTGATTGCATGGTACTCCAGTTTCAATCATATCTGACAGAGGCTCTCAGTTCACAACGCATTTTTGGCAGGTATTTTAAAAAAGATTAGGTACCAAGGTCAATTTAAGCAACGCTTTTCATCCACAGACCGATGGCCAGGCAGAAAGGACCATTCAGACTCTTGAAGATATATTGCGTGCGTGTGTTATAGATTTTGGAGGTAATTGGGATGATCACTTGCCACTTATAGAATTTGCTTACAATAACAGCTATCAGGCCAACATTGGTATGGCTCCTTATGAAGTGTTGTATGGGCGGAGATGTAGGTCTCCAGTAGGTTGGTTTGAACCAACAGAGGTGCCGTTGATTGGTCCAGAGTTTGTTTGTGAGGACTTGGAGAAAGTTCAGCTACTTAGAGAAAGACTTAAAGCAGCTCAGAGTTGTTAAAAGTCTTATTCTGACAAGAGGCATCGTGAGTTAGAGTTCATGGTTGGTGATAAGGTGTTTTTGAAAGTTTCACAAATGAAAGGAGTCATGAGGTTTGGTAAGAAAGGGAAACTTAGCCCTAGATTTATCGGACCTTATGAAATTCTAGAAAAGAAAGGAAACGTGGCTTATAAGCTAGCGCTGCCCGTTGAGTTGTACTCTGTTCATCCTATCTTTCATGTGTCTATGCTTAGAAAGTACATTCATGATGAGTCACATATAATACCTGTCGATACCTTAGAAATTAAAGAAGGTTTGACTTATGAAGAGGTAATTATAGAAATTCTCGATAGACAAGTAAGAAAGTTGAGAACAAAAGATATAGCATCGGTAAAAGTTTTGTAGAGTAATCATGATTCAAAAGAAGCTGTGTGGGAGGTCGAGGAAGATATAAGGAAGAAGCATCCTTATTTATTTGAGTAACAAGGTATGAGAACCTAGGTTTGGCTTGACATTTATATTTTACTATTAAATACAAGTTAGCAAGTGTTTATGCCCTTCCTAGATTATATTTAGTTGTTGTAGTGATTTAGTTTATGCTAGAGTTTATTTAATTCATTAAAGTGATTTAATTTTGCTAAAGTGTTGTGCTTTAGATTCTTGTTAGTTATTGCGGTACCTCCTTGCCGGAGTGTGAGTAATTAATTTATGAGTCGTGTATGATGCCTATGAATGGCCTGTTATGGTATATTTGGTTGTTGTTGGTGTAGTTGTGGTGTTTGTGACAGGGATATTTTTTTGGATAGTCCAATTTACAAGGGAAACTCTGCCGAAATTTTTGAAAATTTAGGGAGTTAGCCAAAATTTTGAGTCCCTTGGAAAAGTGAGTAGTGCTAAGAAAACTTAGGAGGTTCAAGGACCTAAGGAATGATTGTTAGCTTAAGAATAAGGTCCTAGCAACATTCGAGGACGGATGTTTTTAAGGAGGGAATATTGTAACACTCCTCAAATTTATAAAAGCAATATACACTAATTATAGAACTAAATTATTATTATTACTATTATATATATATATATATATATATATATATATATATATATATATATATATATATATATATATATATATATATATATGTGTGTGTGTGTGTGTGTGTGTGTGTGTGTGTACACTTAAATAATTGGATATACCATTAGGAAAATATTAATAATTTTAATGTTATTAATTATTAAACGTAAATATCATTAATTACTAGTAAAAAAGGGGGGGGGGGAGGGGGAAGGGCCTAAAGCCCATGCTGGGAAACAAAAGGCTTAAATCCTTAAGCAAAACAGAACTTGTTCTATTTATTCACGCTAGAGGAAAAAAAGGCTTAAAGCCTTTGGAAAAGAACAGAGGTCTAGGAGCAAGAACAGTATCGGTCATTGAGAGCTATTCCGCAGGAGCTTCTTTAGGCCACGACTGAGGTAATTCTTTTTACGGAATTGTAAGCTATAACATTATTATATACTAGAATCTAACACCCTAATAAGGTAAATTCGTAGGATAGTTTTACAGAACTTAAAGAACACCCATCAAATACGAGTTAAGTTTTTGGTGTTAAAAGATAAATTCTTCATTTTTATTAGATTGCTATGATGGGTTAAGGTTGTTAGAGGCAGTAAGGGATTGTTAGAACAAGACCCCACCCCAAAACTTAGAAATTTAGAAGTTGAACCTAAAGTTCTTAGAGTTGACAAAAGATTAATGCTTTTGGGAAGTTGGATACTTATTGTGACTTATCATTGTAGTATTTGATCGTTGAGTTGATTACAAGAATTGGAACTTACATTGTTTCTTGAAAGGAGAAATTGAGGTGAGTTGATATAACCCTTTACTAAAGTGGTTTAACTCACAAAAGCACGCACATAAGGTGTTTGATGAATTGCATAAAAGAGTTATTATATACTTAATTGGAGTAGTAAGTACCTATTAGCTTAGAATTATTTTCTAGCTAAAGTTTAGATGATTATTTGGATATATGGGCATAAATTTCAGATTTTGATGATATTCTTATATGCCATTTTCATGTTAAAAATTCATGAAGGATCAAGAACCTTTATAAATACTTTTGAATGTTTATTTCGTTCTTATGTCATGCCTTACATTTAAGCATACCAGTATGAGTATGTATAAAAGATTTAGACTTGAAAATTCACAAGAAGAAGTTTTGGAAACAAAAGATTTTTGGGAGTATTCTTTATTCTGAGAAGGGGTCATCGTCCAGGCCGAGGGTCCTGACCAAGGCGTTGACTTCATGAAACTACATGTGCCAAAGTAGGGAGAACACGAGCCGAGGCTCTCGTTGCTGAGAATTTACTTAGCCATGCTAAGGTATGATACATGAGCGCTGAGAACCATGAAGCGATGAGTGGCACCTCGTGGATTGGGCCTATTCAATCAGGTTGGGATCGAACCCGTGCCGATTACACGGTGACTGAGACAGAATTAAGTCAGGATAGTTGGAACTCCCAAAGTATAAAGTGAAGTATTTTTTTTATAAAAAAGAAAAAAAAAGAATTTCTTTTAGAATATTCATAAACTGCTATTATGCAATTATTTAGAATTATTCTTATAAGCTTTATGTTTTACATGCATTTAGAATCTTTGCTCATAATGTATATGTTATTAAAGTTTCGCCCCTATTGTTGAGACTCACAGAGTACAATGGATAGTACTGATGTTCTCTTTTGGGAACCTACATTGTTCTGCGGTACAACGTAGGAACCGGATTTGCAGGCGAGTAGGCTACGAGTTAGGACTTCCTTCCCTTCCAGTGCTATTGGTGATCTCCGCTTTTGTTCGTGGAGTATTCCTTAGAGTCATTTTTATTTAGCTATTTCTTTGTTACTTAGAAAACGGACCAGGAAATCTCATGTCCTGAGCAGTGCGTCAGTTTATCAGTAGAGGCTTCATAGACATAGTCATTCGGTTGAGATTCAGATGTTATTTTATAATAACTTAGCAGTAATTCAGTAGTTACTACGAATAAAGTTTTGGAGTTAATTTATTTAAATATTCGAATTAATCAAAAGTATTTGGTTAGAGTATTGCTTGTTGCATATAAAGTTTGGAGTTATAATAGGTTTGATAAGCAGAGATGGTTCGCTCGGTCATGTTTAGTACCCGAGTGCCGGTCTCGGCTTGTTCAGAAAATGGGTCGTGACAACTTATTTGTAGGTTATTTTGTGCGAGATTTAGTCTAAATAATTCAGAACTTAGTTAATGTTGTTTAGGCACAGTAGTAAACGGATTTATGCTATTGTGCAGATTTGATGGACTACTTTTGATAATCATGATGGTTGTTTTGAACTTGTCTAATATATGTTCAGATGTTAATGCCAAGCATCACTTTTTATTGCAGCAAAATACTTCATAAACTTGACATTATCGTTGTTTGTTAATAATAAACATACAATACGAAGATCCTACGCTAAGAATAACACTATAAAGAGCAGTGCACCAACAAAAAATGCAATTACATATTGTTTTCCCCTATTCCTCCATTGCTCATTGATGCAACTCCCAAAATCTTGAATTTTTTTACAAGGAAAAGAAGCACCACTGTGAAATATACGATCTTTTAAGGCAAATAGGCCTCTGGCCACTTGAACTTGCACCCGATTGTCATGCCGGTAAATAAACTTACAAAATTCCCAAATATATACTTGAAATCGAGAATAATTTGTCTAATGAACACATCTGACAGTTGAATCTAGCGTATGTATTACAATTTTAAAAACATGGCAACCCAATCAGCAATAAACGAATGAAAACCTGTCACGTGTAACGCACAAAAACCCACTGAACATCGGCTATTTCCCATTCATTTTGACCTAAAGACCCTAAAACACCCATTTCATTTGCATTTTCAGTCGTCTCTCTAAAAAAACTCTATATTTTCAATAGTCTGCTCAAAAGGAGTGAACGATAGGATTTTCCACCCATTCATCTGCACATTGTGTTTATTTTTCTTTCAAAATCGGTCTCAAAACAAGAATCCGAGTGTTTCGTATATCGTTGATTTCTCCTCCACCAAAAATATAGAAGTCATTCAAGGTCCGATTGTTGTCTTTCATGAAATTTCTAGTTGTTTTCTTTTGTTTTTATGCATTATTGAAGTTGGTCATAATAGATAATGTTTTGCATACGTGCAATGGTTCTTTCGTTATTTAGGGTTTAAAATTAGGGTCTTTTGGAATTAAACACTAAATTCCTATTTTTTGTTTGAATTTTATTAGTTCCAGGGCTGATTTGGAATATAGGGTTAAAAACTAAGTCTTTTTATCATATCAAAATTTTTTGTCTTTTAAAGTGATAAAGCTAGGGTTCTTTTCCGTATTTGCTTGTTCTTTTTCAAAGACATGTTCAAACAATACTGTCTTTTTCTTTTGAATATTTTACTCATTTGGACTTTTCTTATCTTATTTTTATAGGCGTAGTGAGGCAGGATGAATGTTAGTATGAAATTATAATTTTACCATAAGGGACAACTAGTAGCTGGCCCATTAATGAGTTATGAAAATGGTGTAACATGGCCTACTATTGTAACTATTGACACTGATGAATTGCATGTTATTTAATTCAACAAATGGACAAATGATATAGGTTACTTAGGTATGGAGAAATTTGCATGTCAAGTCAATAAAAAAGGAGCATTCCGATTTATTAAGTATGATGCTGATGTGTTAGAATTCTTCAAAGACCTTCATGATGGGGATTTTATTGATATTTATTTATGTCACACTGTTAGTATGCCACACGTTGATATTGAATTGAATGAAATGTTAAGTAGTGGTGTGGACCCAAGTGATATTCTATATGACCAAATAACTAGCTTTAGTGAAGCGCCACAAAGGCAAACAAGTAGAGCTAATGCTAGGGCAACAAATTCACCTACCAATGATATAAATAGTGGTTGTTTCACTGAAGGAAAGGGTAAAGGGAGGGCCGTTAATATAGAAGAATTTACTAAGGAGAAAGGGGAGTTCTACAACTTTCATCTAGCCACAGATTCAGATTGGTGCTTAGTGGGTTTCATGAATTACACGTGGCACATTTTAATTCGTTTATTGCTGACTGGATTGACATGTTTCTGAAATTGTAATGCACGCGCTATGATTTAACTGTCGAATGTGTTTATTAGACAACTTATTCTCGAGTTGAAGTGTTCATTTGGGAATTTTGAAATTTTATTTACTGGCATGACAATCGGGTGCAAATTCAAGTGGACAGAGGCCTTTTTGTCTTAAAAGATCGTTTTCACCGCAGTGCTTCTTTTCCTCGTAAAAGAATTCAAGATTTTGGGAGTTGATTTTTTAGTCTCTTTATTCAGTTAAACTCAAGTGACGATGAACTGTTACAAGCAAATTCAATACACAAAAAAAAAAAAATACAAAGGGGAAGAAGTGTGGGGAATGGAGTACATAGAAAGCTAAAGTTAGCTCTTTATTCTGAATGAATGAGCACAATCATGTGGAGAATGA
Organism: Nicotiana glauca; assembly: GCA_026770625.1. NCBI lineage: Eukaryota > Viridiplantae > Streptophyta > Magnoliopsida > Solanales > Solanaceae > Nicotiana > Nicotiana glauca. The sequence goes on from MU745291.1 coordinate 102,230, forward strand.
ACTTTTACTAGCTGGAAAAAGAATAGTGCTTTACTCAAAGTAAATTAAATGTCATATGACACTTGAGAATAAAAAAAATGAGGATTTTCTATGAATTATTTCCTGATTGAAATATAATCAGGTATATTCCAAAATTGAACATGAACAAACAATCCAAGGTACTATAATTTTTTTGTTGCTGAGTTATTGATGTATCTGAAAAATATTTACCCCGACCACAAACTCTCAAATCCATCGAAGCAGCAACCAAATTACGGATGTCACATAAAGCTAGTTACTGTACATGCCCCAATTTGTTATTGGATCTGCACCAGAAAAAGTGCTGGCTCAAATTTTGCTGCATAGCCAAATTTAGATGTGCTATACTTCCTATGAACTCCTGTTAGTTTCCCTGCTGCTGCCTTTTGGTGGTAGGTCACAATTGATCTCGAGCATTTCCTAAAGCAAGAAAAAAAACGCTAAATCAGATAAATCTTGAGAGGTGAAGTGAGAATCAAAGAGAAATATGGAGTTAGTTCTCACAGAAGTTGATCTTCTGAGTAGCTTGTATGCCATTCACATGTTTTACTCCATTGCATGACACCATAAAGCGTGCACTGAGCTGTATAGATTGCAGCAGCAGCCATGAAAGATGGTGGAAACTTGAGCATTTCATATTCCACGAGGCAAAGCTCGATTAAGAAGAAAGACATGACCTCAAGCTGTTAAGAACCAAAGAGGGGTTAATTTCACGTACAATACATTTAATTTAACGTGTTGTCACTAAACTAAACCTCTTAACAAAATTTTGCTTTAGACCACCAACTTTGTTAAGCCGCCCCTATTTACGAGCCAAGAGACACATGAGCCACTATTACAAGTGCCTTCCCACACTAACCTTCCTATCAGCTTGAGCAGCCTTGAGAAATCTTCTCATAAAAACATATGCAGTTGGAACTGACATATTAAACTGCAGTGTATTGAGCATTAATGTTTCCTGCAGTAAAATTAAAAGAATGGATTTAAATGGCCAAATAAAGTAGAGGAAATGCTGTACTTGTTGATATCATGAGATCAGTATTACCATTTCAAGAACCTCTTTCCTCGTATAGGCGTTGTCCGAAATAATCATCAAATCATCCACCACAGGGACAGAGACCTCTTCATATTTGCATGCTAATAGCATAGCAACCAGCCCAACAAGCTGCAACTTCTTTCTTGCAACTGTTTGCTTCTCCAAAAATCTGTCTATCAAATTAACAGTCAAGAATAACGTCTCTTCCCTGAGCTCAAACTTGTGATTTACCTGTTTTGTATAGAATAAGCAAGTTAACATCACAATGAAATACTAACTTAATTCCACTGCCTGATTATTTTCATTGTGAAGAAGCATCAAATATATATACCTCAATGAGCCAGTCTACTAATATAGCTCTCATCCTTTCATTGATGTCAAACTGTTGTGTCATATAGTTTGGTGAAACACAGATATAACCCTGAAATGCAAATGGCCAATATCAGTTACAACTGCCAATCTTGAATCTAATTAAATTCCAACGCCTCGCTCAATTACGCCTTACTTAACTTAGCCCCATCAAATCCACGGAGTTAGTTTTTCAACTCTTAACTAACATGCTAATTTAAAAATGAAAAAAAGGTACTCCCTCCGTTCCAATTTATGTGAACCTGTTTGATTGGGTACGGAGTTTAAGAAAAAAATAAGACTTTTTGAATTTGTGGTCCTAAATAAGTTCAGATAGGGCCCAGAGTATTTGTGTGGTTATAAAAGCTTCTCATTAAGGGTAGAGTTGTAACTTTAAGCTAAATTGTTACCAAATTTAAAAAGGGTTCATTCTTTTTGGAACGGACCAAAAAGTAAATAGGTTTACGTAAACTGGAACAGAGGAAGTAATATCTTTGTACAAGGTTGAAGCGGAGCCTTGACGTAACTGGTAAAGTTATTATATCTTTGTGCAAGGTGTTTAATTGCATTTAATGTGAATATGTTATGTTAGTTAAGGAAAGGGGCAACTGATAATAAAAGTTTACAAAAATGGGGAAGGTTGATAATTTTAATGGACAATGAATTCAGCATTTGAAAAACTATCCATCCATCAATGGCCAGTTAATAATAAAGATAGGAAGGGAAGAATATATATTGTCTTGCTCAAGAGGGAGATAATGTTTTTACTTAAGGTTCGAAACCTACAAATCATTTACAATCATTTTTCATTTGAAAATGCAATTAATGATCAATCTTAGTGAAGCTGGTGTTTGAACAGAGCAACAGACATGATAAGTTGGACCTGCCCTTGCCTCATTACATATGAAATTTACCTTCACAACAACGACAACAACAAATCCAGTAATTTCTCACAAGTGGGGTCTGGGGAGGGTAAGATGTAAGCAGCCTTACTCCTACCCCTGGAATGGCAGAGAGGCTATTTCCGATAGACCCTCGGATAGAGAATGACTGAAAAAGAAAAGGTATGCAACAAGCAGGAATAACGGAAAGATGAAATAAAATTGAATCCAAGAATGCAGGCAAACTCTAGGTAGTAATAGCCATCTATAGATGAAAGATATTATACTAACACAAATGTTAACGAACTGGGTAAGACCAAGAGAAAAGCTCAACTACCTACTATTCTTCTATCTCAATTTTTGACCTCCACACCCTCTCGTCTAGGACCATGTTCTCGTATCCCAACTGCGTCATGTCCCGCCTAATAACCTCTCCCCAAGACTTCTTAGGCCTACCTTTACCCCTCCTGCTACCCACCGAGGCTAAACGCTCGCACCTTCTAATATGGAAAATAGATCAATAAACTGTTATAGCAACTGATATCGGAAAATTCTACATTGTCAGTTTATATAAATTAAATCCTTGTAACATAACCAGAACCTGAATGGAGGACTGACCTCCATTTTTCTGTAGTTGGCATATAGATCTTCTACATAGTCAACAACTGCAAGCGGGTTGTTAGCGTCATCACTGTCAATATCTATTAGCGCCTCCTCAAATATATCCTCCATTTCAACCTCCTGCAGAATTTATCAAGTTAGCTGTTTAATAAATATACACAAAAAAAAAACGGCTCATTAAAACATCAAACACAAATACAGTAGAAAGGAAAAGTACTCTTTTTACGTACCATTTCTGTCTTGTCATTTGAAAATGTTGCTTCTTGTTCCAAAGACATAGGCATGGGCTGGTCTTTAGCTGCCACATGTTCTTCCCAAATCCTAAAATCTTCAGCTGCTAGTTTTGGTTTCTTGCTTTCCTGTTCAACATCATTGTGCCTGACTTCAACTTTTAAGCTATTTGACACTTCAATTGAACCAAAAATAAATCAACTATTTTTACTTCATCGTGTCGAGATTTTGTACCTCGGGGTAGTGCTGGTGTGAGCTAGCAATTTGTGCAGTCAATTTCCTTCATTTTAAAAAGTTATACTTTATTTATCAGTCAAGCATTATATATGATTTCAGTTATAAATAACCTCTTGATTACTGGGATGTGTCCTAAGGGACAAGTGAACTGAAATTTGAATATACAAAATTCATAGAAATGGTAGTTTTACCTCGTAGGATTCTTATCGTAGATGGTCCCATTTGCACTGAAAGCAAGAATTTTTTTGCACCAGATTAAAAATGAAACTCAGAAAAAAATAAAAAGTGAAAACTCTAAAGTTGGGAGCGAAGTATTACTGTGGTAATCCTCTCTTGTTAACAACACAACGATATGGATTAGGTCCTAATAAATTCTGATTAATCACTTTCAGTGCCCTTCTGTTGTGTCTTGTCTCCACTCCAAACTTGTTATTTCCCATTCCTGCCTCACCACAATTTCAGTCACAACAATGACGAAGATTAATTTTTTAGAAGAAAAAAAAGAAAGAAGATCATATTTGATAAAACTGGCATTTTTTTATAACAACAACAACCACATACCCAGTGATTCCCCAGTGAACTGGCTCTCATCAGATATATCCATGTTTTTTTCTTTGACTAGAAAAGAATCAATGAAGAAAAGAATGAGAAAGGGGGG
>MU745291.1:106802-126955 GCA_026770625.1 Nicotiana glauca
AAGGATTAATGGGCGAAAATGATGGGTATATGTCTGGTGAAACACAAGGGATGCCATTATATATATTCAAATTAAACGGCTAATGAAATATGGCCGTTGTGGAAGACTTTCACATTTGGCTAGGCATATGTGGCAAATGAAGTATAAGGGAGACGTTACTTTCAAATTAGTCTAAAAATGTTAATGTGCTAAATTACTTTCCATGACTTCCTAAATAGGATTACAACAACACCAACAACTCAGTATAATACTACTTAGTGGGGTCTGGGAGAGTAGTGTGTACGCAAACTTTACCCCTATCCTGGGGTAGAGAGGCTGTTTCCAAATAGATCGCAGGCATTCTTCCCTCCAAGAACTTCTCACCTTGCTCTTGGGAGACTCAAACTCACAACCTCTTGGTTAGAAGTGAGGGTTGTTTCACCATCAGAGCAACCCCTCTTGTCTAAATAGGATTCTGAGTTATTATTACACCATAAGTATAGTTTAATATATTATGTAGAGGAGATTATTTAATTAACGTATTTTCAGAGTTAAGTAATAAGGTATAGTTGCCTTAGATAATTATATATAATTGACTTTTAAATAATTTGATTAATACTATAAAAGTCTTTACGCTGTTAGTGTATAAAGTAAAACTTCAAATTAAGTTAATGAGGTTTGCACTTTTAGGAAGAGAAATATAGAATGCGTACGCTCTCCCCACTTCTGAGCTTTGTGGTGGTAGGCCTCAATATATTGTGGCTCCTTCCTACTTTTTGCTCTTTCTAGTACAAGCGCTAAATTTTGAGCATGACAAGACTATTCTATCATTTTCCTTTATGTCTAGATTTCAGCATTTGTTACAAGTTTACATTTTCAATATAAGTAATCAGTGTGGATCTAGAATTTCAAGAGGATGAGTACACTGTTATGGAAAGGTGAATTTAGAATTTATATTTGATCGGTTTAATTATAATCTTTTACCTTAAACTCACTACACTTTTGAAAATTATATGTTTAAAATTATATTCTTTTTGAAATTTTAGTGATTTTCACCTAATATCGATCTATACTCTGCGCCGAAAATAAGACCGTTTAGAGTAGGATTTGAACCCGCAATTTCACTTGTAAAGGTGCACCCAGTAATTGTTGCACTATAGGAGTCTTTGAGGATCGGTGCACACATATATATTTAAGTAATTTTGAAGAAAAAAATATCATTATACATGATTTAGGAAGAGGAGTATTGATTCACGTAAACCCATATGCATTAACCTAGATATGCCCCTGAATGTAAATATCTTGTTTTATTATTCCCTCCGTTCCTCGCTTGATACGCTCTTTAAGAAATCATTGAATTTATTTACTAAATTGTTCTTGTTAATGATTATTATGGATGTCACTCCAATTAATTTAGAAAGTATGGGTACTTAATACTAAGGGTAATATTGAAACAAAATAATAAAAAAATTATTTGTTAAACTGGACAAGTAAAAGAAAAAAATTATGTTTGGTATAAGGGACTAATAAAAAGGACGAGAGAGTAAATTTGAATTAAATTTTTGTTAAGTATGATGAGTTGCTTGGTAATATTAATAACATCATAAATGAACTGGATTTTATCCTTCAACAATTATCATTGAATAAATTTGTATTTTTGATTCAAATTATTGTACTGAAAAATAATTAACTAACTGAAATCATGAATGAAAGAAAATCATAATGGAATAGCATATTCACACTATTACGGGACGTAATTATAAAAGACTTATTAGATCTTCAAACCATCACATATATGATGTTATCATTAAATAAGTTGGTGGCGCGTACCCCAAGGGGAGGATTAAAAACTACTAAGTGTTTAAATAAATGCATAATTGAAGTCGACTTAGGTAAATGTATTAAAGTTAACTGCATTATTAGTATAAATATTTTTATATTATTAGCATATAGATAAACCTGTGAGAGCATGTTAGTAGTTATTTTTGTTGGATTACCTATAAGTAACTGTTTATATAAATAATTTTTACTCTGTCAGTACAAAAAACTTAAACTCATACAATCGAAAAATCTTCAAGCGCCACACATTTAATATAATCGATAAATTATAAGTTAAAGTCATGAGTTAAAATGAGGAATTAATAGAACAAGATCCATATTGATAGATGAGTGAATGTGCATTCCTACGAATTTTAGAAAATAACAAATACTAGCAATTTGGCATTTATATTTTCTGTTTTGGAAAATAAGTTTAACACAATGTTTGATGAATAAGATGATGCCACTGGCCTAATGAAATAATTGGTCTGAATTCTCCCTTGGCAACATCATGTTAGATCAATCTAGACCAAAATCCATTGAAATAATTGCGTCGGTGTTGTTTGCTAAGAAGAAGGATGGATCGATCACGATGTGCATAAACTATCGGCAGTTAAACAAAGTCACCATCAAGAACAAGTATCCATTGTCGATGATTGATGATTTATTTTATCAGCTTCAGAGTGTCAAAGTGTTTTCGAAGATTGATTTGAGGTCTGGCTACCATCAGTTGAGGATTAGGGCATCTGATGTCCCTAAGACAGCTTTTTGCACTCGGTACGGGCATTATGAGTTTCTAGTGAAGTCATTTGGGTTGACAAATGCCCCATCAACATTTATGGATTTGATGAACCGAGTGTTCAAGCCCTATCTGGATTCCTTTGTGATTCTTTTCATTGACGATATCTTGGTCTACTCCTACAGCCGAGAGGAGCATGAGCAACACCTTCGAGTCGTTCTTCAGACTCTGAGAGACATCCAGTTGTATGCTAAGTTTTCAAAATGTGAGTTTTGATTGAGTTCAGTAGCATTCCTGGGTCACGTCGTATCAACAGAGGGTATTCAGGTGGATCCTAAGAAGATTGAATCGGTCAAGGACTGGCCTAGACCTACATCAGCTATAGAGATCCGGAGTTTCTTGGGTTTGTTGGGTTATTACCGTCGGTTTGTGGAGGGGTTTTCATCTATAGAAGCCCCGATGACTAGGTTGGCCCAGAAGGGTACCTAGTTCAGGTGGTCGAACGAGTATGAGGCGAGCTTTCAGAAGCTCAAGACAGCTTTGTCTACGGCGCCAGTGTTGGTATTACCTACAAGTTGAGGGCCATATACAGTATATTATGATGCACCTCGTATTGGACTTGGTGCGGTGTTGATGCAGAATGGCAAGGTTATTGCATATGCTTCGCGGTAGTTGAAGATCCACGAGAAAAATTATCCAGTTCATGATTTGGAGCTAGGAGCCATTGTTCACGTGCCAAAGATTTGGAGGCACTATTTATATGGCGTGTCATGTGAGGTGTTCACGGATCACAAGAGTTTGCAATACTTATTCAAATAGAAGGAGCTAAATTTTAGGCAGAGGAGGTGGTTGGAGCTATTGAAAGACTATGATATCACCATCTTGTATCATCCTGGGAAGGCCAATGTGGTGGGTGATGCTTTGAGCAGGAAGTCAGCCAGTATGGACAACCTTGCCTATATTCCAGTCGGTGAGAGACCGCTTGCTTTGGATGTTCAGGCTTTAACCAATTAGTTCGTGGGGTTAGATGTTTCTGAGCCCAGTCGTATTCTAGCTTGTCACTCGTTCTTTATTATTTGAGTGTATCAGAGATCGGCAGTATGATGATCCTCATTTGCTTGTCCTTAGAGACACAATATGGCACGGAGGTGCCAAGCAGGTTACAGTTGGAGATGACGGAGTTTTTGAGGATGCAGGATCGAGTTTGTGTGCCTAATGTGGATGGACTTCGTGAGTTTATTCTAGAGGAGGCTCATAGTTTCCAGTATTCTATTTATTCGGGCGCCGCTAATATGTATCAGGACTTGCAGCAGCATTATTGGTGGAGAAGGATGAGTATGGATATTTTTTTGTATGTAGCTCGGTGTTTGAATTGTCAACAGGTAAAGTACGAGCATCAGAGACCTGGTGGTTTGCTTCAAAAGATTGAGATTCCTGAGTGCAAGTGGGAGCGTATCACTATGGACTTTGTTGTTGGACTCTCATGGACTCAGAGGAAGTTTGATGCAGTGTGGGTAATTGTCGATAGGCTAACTAAGTCATCACATTTCATTCATGTGGCAGTTTCCTATTCTTCGGATCGGTTGGCATAGATCTATATCCATGAGATCATTCGCCTTCATGGTATGCCCGATTCTATCATTTCTGACCGAGGTACGCAATTTACCTTGCATTTCTGGAGGGCACTGCAGCGTGAGTTGGGCATACGGGTCGAGTTAAGCACATCATTTCATCCTCAGACAGAAGGACAGTCCGAGCGGACTATTCAGATTTTGGAGGATATGCTCTAGGCCCGTGTTATTGACTTTGGAGGTTTTTGGGATCAATTCTTGCCGTTAGCGGAGTTTGCCTACAATAACAATTATCAGTCGAGCATCCAGATGGCCCCCTATGAGGCATTATATGGTAGACAATATCGATCTCCGGTTGGGTGGTTTGAGCCAGGGGAGGCTCGGTTGTTGGGTACAGATTTAGTACAGGATGCCTTGGATAAGGTTAAGATTATCCAGGATAGGCTTCATACAGCTCAGTCCAGGCAAAAGAGTTATGCCGACTGTAAGGTTCGTTATGTGGCATTCATGGTCGAAGAGCGAGTGTTGCTTCGAGTGTCGCCCATGAAGGGCGTGATGAGATTTGGGAAGAATGGTAAGCTAAGCCATAGGTTCATCGGGCCTTTTGAGATCCTTGATCGAGTGGGAGAGGTGGATTACAGACTTGCATTGCCGCCAATTTTATCAATTGTGTATCTAGTGTTTCATATGTCTATGCTTCAGAAGTATCACGGCGATCCATCCCACGTGTTAGACTTCAGCACTGTCCAGTTGGACAAGGATTTGACCTATAAGGAAGAACAGGTGGTTATTCAAGACCGGCAAGTTCGACAGTTGAGATCGAAGAGTTATCTGTCAATTCGTGCGCAGTGGAGAGGTCAGCCTGTTGAGGTAGCTATATAGGAGTCAGATTACGATATGCGGGGCCAATATCCCCATCTTTTCACCGACTCAAGTACTTTTCTATGTCCATTTGAGGACGAAAGATTGTTTTAGTGGTGGAGAATGTGATGACCCAAAAGGTCCTCTTGTTTTAGAAATCAAATTTGTTTCAAGGCCTAAAAACCCTCCTTTTATCTCTTCTCGAGTTGCGTGCACAGTCCGAGCGTATATCCAGAAAGCCCTTATGTGAATTTTTTTAAGAAATGATGAATTTTGCCTTAAAATATGATATTTGTTGACTTCGGCCAATATTTTAGGTAAACGGACCCGGACCCGTGTTTCGACGGTCCCGGAGGGTCCGTAGTCATATATGGGACGTAAGCGTAAGTCCGGATTCGAATTCCGAGGTCCCTAACCCGAGATATGAATTTTTAAAGAAAATTATTTGTTGGAAAATATAATAGTTTATGGAAATTGAATAGTGTTGGAACTTGATGGTATCGGACCCGTATTTTTGTTTCGGATCCCGATACAGGTCCGTTATAATATTTAAACCTTATCTATAAAATTTGGTGAGAAACGAAAGTAATTAGATGTGATTCGGACCTTTGGTTGAGAAAATAGGAAGTTTGAACTATCTTGAAAATTTCATGAGTTTTGGTGTTAAATTCGTTGTTTAAGATGTTATTTTGGCAATTTGATCGCACGAAAAACTCCCTATGATGTTTTTAGACTTGTGTGCATGTTTTGTTTGGAGCCCCGAGGGCTCGAGTGAGTTTTGGATAGGCCACAAAGTGTTTTGAGCCTTAAGGAATTTGCTAGTGTTACAGATCTGTAGACTTCGCAATTGCAAAGTATGGCTCGCAAATGCGAGCAGCGCAATTGCGAAGAATCATCGCATTTGCAATAATTGGGCTGGGCAGGGGACCTTCGCATTTGCGAAGTTCATCGTCGCAAATAAGACTTGCACAGTGGATGCAATTACGAATATTTGTTCACATTTGCGAAGGCAGCAGGCCAGGCCAAGCTTCGCATTTGTGAAGCATTGGTTGCATTTACGGGTTCGCATTTGCGAATGTGTGATCGCAAATGCGATACCTGCAACTGTGTAAAACATAACTTAGACGGGATTTTTCATTCATTCTTCAAATTTTAAAAACCTAAACTCCAAGAGGCGATTTTCCTAGAGCAAGTTCTTCCCCAAATCATAGATAAATGATTCTTAACTCAATTCCTTCAATCCATTTCATCTTTTTACAAGATTTCATCACAAAATCTAGGTATTCTCATGGGAAAATAGTTATTTTTGGTTAGAATTTAGGAATTTTGAAATTTGGGGATTTCGACCTCAAATTGAGGTCGGATTCCAAAACCAATTGCATATTCGTGTTCGGAGATGAATGGGTAATCGAGTTTTGGTCTGAACTTCGAGTTTTGACCAAGCGGGCTCGGGGTCGAATTTTGACTTTTGGGGGAAAATGTTGGGAAACCTAAAATTAAGCATTGGAATTTATTTCTCTAGTATTTATTGATGTTATTAAGTTAATTATGACTAGATACAAGCGGATTGGAAGTGGAATCGAGAGGTAAAGCGGTAATTGAGGTTTGATTTTGGCCGTGGAATCGAGGTAAGTGTTGTGGCTAACCTTAGCTTGAGGTATTAGGTATTGTTTGCCCTATTTTCTACTTGTTAGTCTTTTAGTATGACGTATAGGTGTGGTGATGAGTATCTATACGTTTTTCGAGTCATAGCATGCGAGTGAGTTCTATACTTATAACAGTTGTGTATCATAATACGTATATTTCCTGCTTAAGCTAGTGTATTAATCATGTTAACAAGTTTTACTATGTTGTTCTTGGTTTGGATATTGGGTGAGTATTGGCTCAAGTTGGGATTTTTATTGTGAAATTAAATGCTGAAACAATGTTGTTTGATTGTGATGCCCTTGTCGGGTTGTTGTTATTTCTGTTGTTCTTATGGTGAGAAAGAGTGTTAAAGCACGAAGAGTGATGCCGTGCATATTTATATTATTCATATGGTGAGGAAGAGCGATAATGCACGAAGGGTGATGTCGTACACATTTCTATTATTTATTGCATGGTGCGGATTGAGAGTAAAAGCACGAAGGGTGATGCCGTGCATTTTCTGTTTGCTGTGATTATTTGTTGTTATCGGTTCAAGAGCACTAATTGTTTAATTTCTGTTACTACCGTGATTCTTTATTTTGGTACTCGTCATAGCATGTTGCCCCTTCCCGTTAATTTCTGTTTAGCTTCTATTATTGTTATTCTGTTAGTATATTGTTTAACTGCATATGTTCATGTCGTTTGTCGTGTCCTAGCCTCGTCACTACTTCTCCGAGGTTAGGCTCGGCACTTACCAGTACATGGGGTCGGTTGTACTGATACTGCACTCTGCACTTTCTGTGCGGATTTCGGTGATGGACCTCGTGAGTAGAGTTTGGGTTGCTGCCTCCACTCCACAGCAGACCCGAGGTAGATCTGCCGGCGGTCGCAGACCCTGTAGTGCCCCTCCTTCTATTTTAGATTTACTATCTCTTTTCATTTCGAGAACAGTTGTATTTCCTTTAAACCAGTGTTTGTATAAATTCGTAGATGTTCGTGAAATTGTGACACCAGATCATTGGGGTAGTCTTGTTACAAAACTTTGAGTTGTTATGAAACTTCCGCACTTTATATTTGCTTCGCTTTAGTTATTATTTATTACTGTTTGGGTTAGTAATTAATGCATTATAAATGTATCTGTTTGCTTTCCTAGCTTTCAAGAATAGGCTCCAACACGATCCCGACGGTGAAAAATCCGGGTCGTGACAAGTTGGTATCAGAGCACTAGTTTGCCTAGGTCTCACAATTCACGAACAAGCTAGGTAGAGTCTAAGGGATCGGTACGGAGACGTCTGTGCTTATCCCTAGAGGCTACAGATTTAGGAATAACTTCACGTCTATTCTTCTCTGTCGTGCACTTTGCTTTCTCAGTGTTAATTGAATTTCTACTCTATTCTTTTGCAGATAGCGAGAACACATACCGCTTCATCAGCTGGTCAACAGCCCGAGCCCCCAGCGACAGCTCCTACGAGGGGCAGAGGACGAGGTCGAGGACGTGCTAGAGGTCGAGGCAGGGTCAGGGCTTAGCCTAGAGCAGCAGCACCAGCAACGAAGCCTCGGGTAGAGTTTGATTATGAGGTTCTGGCCCAGACCGTTCCAGCGGGCCTAACTCAGGTTCCAGATGGATTCATCGCTATCTCAGTACTCCAGGATGCTCTGGTCCAGTTAGTGGGACTTATGGAGAGTGTAACTCAGGCAGGCATACTTCCTGTAGCACCAGCCGTCTCTCAGGATGGGGGAGGAGCACAGACTCCTGCTACTCGCACTCCGGAGCAGATGGCTCCCCAGTTTCAGACTCCAGCAGCTCAGCCAGTTGGGGTAGTTCCACCGGGTGTTGTAGCTCAGACCGGTGATGGATCAGCCTTATGATGTTTTGTGGAGATTGGACAGGTTCACCAAGATTTTCACTACTACCTATGGCGGTACATCTTCAAAGGATCCCCAGGATTATTTGGACAATTGTTACGAGGTTCTACGGAACATAGGGATAATGGAGACCAATAGGGTCAACTTTGCTGCTTTTTGTCTGTCAGGTTCCGCCAAGAAATAGTGGAGAGATTATTGTTTGGCCAGACCAGCTGGGTCACCAGCTCTCACTTGGAACCAGTTTTCGCAGTTATTTCTCGAGAAGTTTCTTCCCGTCACTTAGAGAGAGGAGTACCGCAGACGGTTCGAGCGTCTTCAGTAAAGTTCTATGACTGTCACAAAATACGAGACGAGGTTTATTTATTTGCCTCATCATGTTTTTCTTATACTCCCCTCTGAGAGATAGAGGGTGAGGAGGTTTATTGAGGGACTCACTTAGCCTATTAGATTGCAGATAGCTAAGGAGACAAAGAGTGAGATTTCTTTTCAGGACGCGGCCAATGTGGCCAGGCGAGTTAAGATGGTTTTAGCCCAGGGGAATGTTCATGGGTCTAACAAGAGGCCTCATCATTCTGGAAGATTCAGTGGTGCCTCGTCTGGAGGCAGGGATTCTTTTGGTAGAGGCCATCTCCCCAGGTCGTTTCATTCAGCACTTCAGGCTTCTCACGGTGCTCCAGGTGGTCGTGGCCTTCATATGCAGTATTCTGACCAACTACCCTACGGTTCACCACCAGCTCCTATTAGCGCACCTCCGCTCCAGAGTTTGCGGGGTGATTACTCCGGCCGTCAGGGTCTGTTTTAGGGTCAGCAGTCTCAGAAGCCGAATTCTTGTTATACTTGTGGTGACACGATGCATATTGCTAGATGTTGCCCTCAATCCTTGAGCAGTTCTCAGCATCAGGGTTCTCGTGCTATGGTTCCGGCACCGGGTGTTCAACCGCCTGCTCAACTAGCTAGAGCTAGGGGTCGGACAACTAGAGGTAGAGTTCGAGGTGTTAGAGTTGGAGGCCAGCTACCAGGAGGTCATCCCAGGGATGTAGTACAGAGTGGTGGGGGCCCAGCCCCGATGTTATGCTTTTCCAGCCAGGCTGAGGCTGAGTCCTCCAATATAGTTATCACAGGTATTGTTCTGGTTCGTAGTAGAGATGCTTCAGTTCTGTTTAATCTAGGGTCTACATACTCATATGTGTCATCTTATTTTGCTTCGTATTTGGTTGTGCCTTGTGATTCTTTAAGTGCTCCTATATATGTGTGTACACCAGTGGGTGAATCTATTATTGTAGATCGTGTCTATCGTTAGTGTGTGGTTGTCATTAGGGGTCTTGAGACTAGTTTAGATATCATACTTCTCGATATGGTGGATTTTGATATCATTTTAGGTATGGATTGGATGTCACCTTATTATTCCATATTGGGTTGTCATGCCAAGACTGTGACCTTACCATTGCCGGGTTGCCTCGATTGGAGTGGAGAGGGACTCCTGGTCATTCACCAGTAGGGTTATTTCTTATATGAAGGCTCGGTATTTGGTCGAGAAGGGGTGTTTGGCTTATTTGGCTTATGTTCATGATTCCAGTATTGAGGCTCCTTTTATGGATTCTATACAAGTTGTTCAAGAGATTACAGAGGTATTTCCTGCAGACATGCCGGGGATGCCACCCGACATAGATATTGACTTTGCATCGATTTGGCTCGGGGCACTCAACCTATTTCTATTCTGCTATATCGTATGACCCCGCCAGAGTTGAAGGAATTGAAAGAACAGTTAAAATACTTGCTTGATAAAGGCTTTATTAGACCTAGTGCCTTGCCCTAGGTGCGTCGGTGTTGTTTGTTAAGAAGAAGGATGGGTCGATGAGGATGTGCATAGACTATCCATAGTTGAACAAAGTCACCATCAAGAACAAGTATCTATTGTCTAGGATTGATGATTTATTTGATCAGCTTCAGGGTGCCAAAGTGTTTTCAAAGATTAATTTGAGGTCTCGCTACCATCAGTTGAGGATTAGGGCATCCGATGTCTCTAAGATAGTTTTTCGCACTCGGTACGGGCGTTATGAGTTTCTAGTGATGTCATTTGGGTTGACAAATGCCCCAGCAACATTTATGGATTTGATGAACCAAGTGTTCAAGCCCTATCTAGATTACTTTGTGATTGTTTTCATTGACAATATCTTGATCTACTCCTGCAGCCAAGAGAAGCATGAGCAGCACCTTCGAGTTGGTCTTCAGACTTTGAGAGACATCTAGTTGTATGCTAAGTTTTTGAAATATGAGTTTTGATTGAGTTCCGTAGCATTCCTGGGTCACATCGTATCAATAGAGGGTATTTAGGTGGATCCTAAGAGGATTGAAGCGGCCAAGGACAGGCCTAGACCCACATTAGCTACAGAGATTTAGAGTTTCTTGGGTTTGGCGGGTTATTACCGTCGATTTGTGGAGGTGTTTTCATCTATAGCAGCCTCGATGACTAGATTGACCCAGAAGGGTGCCCAGTTCAGGTGGTCGGACGAGTGTGAGGCGAGCTTTCAGAAGCTCAATATAGCTTTGACTACGGCACCGGTGTTGGTATTGCCCACGAGTTCAGGGCCATATACCGTATATTGTGACGCGTCTCGTTTTGAACTTGGTGCGGTATTGATACAGAATGGCAAGGTTATTTCATATGCTTCGCGACAGTTGAAGATCCACGAGAAGAATTATCAAGTTCATGATTGGGAGCTAGGAGTCATTGTTAACGTGCTAAAGATTTGGAGGCACTATTTATATGGCATGTCATGTGAGGTGTTCACAGATCACAAGAGTTTGCAATACTTATTCAAGCACAAGGAGCTAAATTTGAGGCAGATGAGGTGGTTGGAGCTATTGGAAAACTATGATATCACCATCTTGTATCATCCTGGGAAGGCCAATGTGGTGGTCGATACTTTGAGCAGGAAGTCAGCCAGTATGGGTACCCTTGCCTATATTCCAGTCGGTGAGAGATCGCTTGCTTTGGATGTTCATGTTTTAGCCAATCAATTCGTGGGGTTGGAAGTTTCTGAGCCCAGACGTGTTCTAGTTTGTCGCTCGTTCTTCAGTATTTGAGCGTATCATAGATCAACAGTATGATTATCCACATTTGCTTGTCCTTAGAGACACAGTGCCGCACGGAGGTTCCAAGAAGGTTATAGTTAGAGATGACGGGGTTTCTGAGGATGCAGGGTCGAGTTTGTGTACCTAATATGGATGGACTTTTTGAGTTGATTCTAGATGAGGCCCATAGTTCCAGTTATTCTATTCGTTCTGGCGCCGCTAAGATGTATCAGGAATTGCGGCAGCATTATTGGTGGAGGAGGATGAAGATGGATATTATTGTGTATGTAGCTCGGTGTTTGAATTGTTAGTAGGTAAAGTACGGGCATCAAAGACCTGGTGGTTTGCTTCAAAAGAATGTGAATCCTTAGTGGAAGTGGGAGCGTATCACTATGGACTTTATTGTTGGACTCCCAAGGACTCAGAGGAAGTTCGATGCAGTGTGAGTTATTGTGGATAGGCTATTAAGTAATCACATTTCATTCTTGTGGCAGTTTCATATTCTTCGGAGCGGTTGGCAGAGATCTATATCCATGAGATCGTTCGCTTTCATGGTGTGCCCGATTCTATCATTTATGACTGAGGTACGTAGTTTACCTCGCATTTCTAGAGGGCAGTGCAGTGTGATTTGGGCATACAGGTCGAGTTGAGCACATTATTTCATCCTCAGATAGACGGACAGTCCAAGCGTACTATTCAGATTCTGGAGGATATGCTCAGGGCCTGTGTTATTGATTTTGTAGGTTCTTGGAATCAGTTCTTGTCGTTTGCGGAGTTTGCCTACAACAAAAGTTATCAGTCGAGCATCCAGATGGCCCCCTATGAGGCATTATATGGTAGACGGTGTCGATCGCCAATTAGGTGGTTTGAGATGGGGAGGCTCGGTTTTTGGGTATAGATTTAGTATAGGATGCCTTGGATAAGGTTAAGATTATCTAAAATAGGCTTCATACAGCTTAGTCTAGGCAAAAGAGTTATGCCGACCGTAAGGTTCATGATGTGGCATTCATGGTCGGAGAACGAGTGTTTTTCGAGTGTTGCCCATGAAGGGCGTGATGAGATTTGGGAAGAAGGGAAAGTTATGCCCTAGGTTCATCGGGCCTTTTGAGATCCTTGATCGAGTGGGAGAGGTGGCTTATAGACTTGCATTGCCTCCTGGTTTATCAGTTGTGTATCTAGTGTTTTATGTGTCTATGCTTCATAAGTATCACGACGATCCATCCCACGTATTAGACTTCAGCATTGTCCAGTTGGACAAGGATTTGACCTACAAGGAGGAACCGGTGGCTATTCTAGACCAGCAGGTTCGACATTTAAGATAGAAGATTTATCCGTCAGTTCGTGTGTAGTGGAGAGGTCAGCCTGTTGAGGCAGCTACATATGAGTCAAATTCCGATATGCGGAGCCGATATCCCCGTTATTTCACCGACTCAAGTACTTTTCTATATCTATTCAAGGACGAACAATTATTTTAGAGGTGGAGAATGTGATGACCCAAAAGGACATCTCTTGTTTTAGAAGTCAAATCTATTTTTGAGGCCTTAAAAAGCTCCTTTTATATCTCTGTGGGTTGCGTGCATAGTCTGGTTGTATATCCAGAAAGCCCTTATGTGAATTTTTTTAAGAAATGATGAATTTTGGCTTAAAAGATGATTTTTGTTGACTTTGGTCAACGTTTTGGGTAAACGCACCCGGACCCGTATTCCGACCGTCCCGGAGGATCCGTAGTAAAATATGTAACTTGAGCATATGCCCGAGATTGAATTTCGAGATCCCTAGCCCGGGAAATAAATTTTTGATGAAAATTATTTGCTGGAAAATATAATAGTTTATGGAAATTGAATAGTATTGGAACTTGATGGTATCGGGCCCATATTTTGGATCCGGAGCTCGGTATAGGTCTGTTATGCTATTTAAACCTTATCTGTAAAACTTGGTGAGAAACAGAAGTAATTAGACGTGATTCGGACCTCTGGTTGAAAAAATAGGAAGTTTGAACTATCTTGAAAATTTCATGAGTTTTGGTGTTAAATTCGTTGTTTAAGATGTTATTTTTGCGATTTGATCGAACGAACAACTTCTTATGATGTTTTTAGACTTGTGTGCATATTTGTCTTGGAGCCCCAAAGGCTCGGGTGAGTTTTGGATAGGCCACTGAATGTTTTGAGCCTTAAGGAATTTGTTGGTGTTACAAATCTGTAGACTTCTCAATTGTAAATTCTGGCTCGCAAATGCGAGCACCGCAATTGTGAAGAATCATCGCATTTATGATTATTGGGCTGGGCAGGGGACCTTCGCATTTGCGAAGTTCATCGTCGCAAATGCGACTTGCATAGTGGACGCAATTGCGAATATTTGTTCGCATTTGTGAAGGCAATAGGCCAGGTCAAGCTTCGCATTTGCGAAGCATTGGTTGCATTTGCGAGTTCGCATTTGCAAACCTGTGATCGCAAATGCGATACCTGCAACTGTGTATAACATAACTTAGACGGGTTTTTTCATTCATTCGTCAAATTTTCAAAACCTAAACTCAAGAGGCGATTTTCCTAAAGCAAGTTCTTCCCCAAATCATAGGTAAATGATTCTTAACTCAATTCCTTCAATCTATTTCATCTTTTTACAATATCACAAAATCTAGGGATTTTTATGGGAAATTGGGTGTTTTTGGGTAGAATTTATGAATTTCAAAATTTGGGGATTTAGACCTCAAATTGAGGTCAGATTCTAAAACTAATTGCATATCCGGGCTCGGGGTGAATAGGTAATCTGGTTTTGGTCCGAACTTCGAGTTTTGACCAAGAGGGCTTGGGGTCGGGTTTTGACTTTTTGGGGAAAATATTGGGAAACCTAAAATTAACCATTGGAGTTTATTTCTCTAGCATTTATTGATGTTATTAAGTTAATTATGACTAGATACAAGTGGATTGGAAGTGGAATCGAGAGGTAAAGCAGTAATTGAGGTTTGATTGTGGTCGTGGAATCGAGGTAAATGTTATGGCTAACCTTAGCTTGAGGGATTAGGTATTGTTTGCCCTATTTTCTACTTGTTAGTTATTTAGTATGACGTATTGGTATGGTGACGAGTATCTATACGTCTATGTCGAGTCATAGCATGCGAGTGAGTTCTATACTTGTGACATTTGTATATCTTTATACGTATATTTCCTTCTTAAGCTAGTGTATTGATCATATTAACAAGTTTTACTATGTTGTTCTTGGTTTGGATATTGAGTGAGTATTGGCTCAAGTTGGGATTTCTATTGTGAAATTAAATGATGAAACAATCTTGTTTGATTGTGATGCTCTTGCCGGGTTGTTATTGTTTTGTATTGTTGTTATAGTGAGGAAGAGTGTTAAAGCACGAAGGGTGATGTCGTGCACATTTATATTATTTATATGCTGAGGAAGAGCGATAAAGCACGAAGGTGATGCCGTGCACATTTCTATTATTGATTGCATGGTGCAAATTGAGAGTAAAAGTACGAAGGGTAATGTCGTGCATTTTCTGTTTGTTGTGATTATTTGTTGTTATCGGTTCAAGTGCACTAATTGTTTAATTTTCGTTACTACTGTGATTCTTTATTCTGGTACTCCCCATAGCATGTTGCCCCTTTCGATAAATTTCTGTTTAGCTTCTATTATTGTTATTCTGTTAGTATATTGTTTAACTGCACATTTTCATGTCGTTTGACGTGTCCTAGCCTCGTCACTACTTCTTCGAGGTTAGGCTCGGTACTTACTAGTACATGGGTTCGGTTGTAGTGATACTGCACTCTGCACTTTCTGTGCAGATTTTGGTGACGGACCTCGTTAGTAGATTTTGGGTTGCTGCCTTCAGTCCACAGGAGACCCGAAGTAGATCTGCCGGCTGTCGCAGACCCTGGAGTCCCCTTCCTTCTGTTTTAAATTTCCTGTCTCTTTTCATTTCGAGAACAATTGTATTTCTTTTAAACCAGTATTCGTAGAAATTCTTAGATGTTCGTGAAATTATGATACCAGATCATTGGGGTAGTCTTGTTATAGAACTTTGAGTTGTTTTGAAACT
This sequence comes from Nicotiana glauca, assembly GCA_026770625.1. Classification (NCBI taxonomy): domain Eukaryota; kingdom Viridiplantae; phylum Streptophyta; class Magnoliopsida; order Solanales; family Solanaceae; genus Nicotiana; species Nicotiana glauca. The sequence continues at coordinate 122,383 of MU745291.1, forward strand.
TTCACACTTTATATCTGCTTAGCTTTAGTTATTATTTGTTACTGTTTGGGTTAGTAATTAATATGTTAGAAATGTATTTATTGGCTTTCCTAGCTTTCAAGAATATGCGTTATCACGATCCCGAAGGTGGGAAATCTGAGTCGTGACACCCATGAACTCCTACGTATATAAAGCTACGCTTTTATTATTAAACAAAATCACTTACTTGATGTCCAAGAAGGGTATAATAGGCGTGCTAGAAGTTGGGTGCAAGTTGGTGCCAAGTTGCTTACAAATTGCCTTCAAGATTTCCAAGATCCTATCCAAGATTGTTTGGGACTTTCAAGATTCTATCGTAGATTATTTTTAAATTCTTTCCATATATTTTGGTACTAGATTTTTTTTTCTAGGTAGTTAAGTTATGTTTTCTTTTTCCTAAGATTGTTAGAATTACTTTCCAAGATTGACTTGGTTTTTTGTTCCCTGGTGTTTTTCCTTTTCCTAAGGAATTTGAACTTGTTATCCAAAGTAGTTTAGGATTTTATTTCTTATTTTTTAGCCTTAATTTTGTGACCCCCCCCCCCTACCTATATAAGGAGTGTCTTCTTTGTTTTTAGACTTAGATTAGTATAGACTATTATCAATAAAAATTATGAAATTTTTCTTATACTCTTGTGTGTGATTATTTTTGGATTTATTCTTCAACCTTCAAAACTCAACTTAAGGTGGTAAGATTAAGTCATATTCGAAATCTTAGATCACTTCTAGGTATTCAAGAAAGATGATAAGTTTAGACTTATTGTTATTCTAAAGGGTCGGATTTCACAACCTATCTCTTGTTTTTAATTCTCTATCAAATGCGATTATTTCTTCGTTAGCTAATTGTTGTTGTTAGGATTTAACTTCAAGACTAGATTGCTTGAATTCAAGAAACTTTTTCTTAAATTTAATTTATCTTTTATTTATGTTTTCTTTTTCGTTTCCTATTTTCTTTTAGCATCCGCACATTTCTTAATTTTCTTTACTAATTCTTGAATCCCCTGTTGTGTTATTATCATAAAAACTTGGGGTGACATCTACTTAATCTTGGGAGCTCCGGAGAAAGGATTTTGCAGTATGGAGAAAATGAGAGATGGATATTGTTTTTCAAAGGTTATCTTGCCGTGGAAATGGAGGTGAAGGAATGGGTTATGAGGGTAGCCACGGACCACCATAACTCCAGTTGGTTGTGGGGCTAAAGTCCACATATTAATTAGTTTGAGGACCACTTTAGTAGTTTGAAAATGGTGGTAAAAGAAATAGTAAGTTTAATTAATTATATATTATCCAATTGGAAAACGACATTTGTAACTATTGGTCATATTTCTAATTTATTCGTCTCCCACGCGCGCGGTCTCAAGAAGCTCAACTTCCAAAGAATGAGCTATCCCATGTCAAATTCGGCGTCCTTGAAGGGAAATATAGAACATTGCCCAACAAAGTACCGCAACTGATCCAAATCTCCGAAATTTGAAAATCTATTGTTGAATGAAATCATTTCAATGTCATTTATAATAAAGTTTATAATCACAATAAGCACGATTGAACCGTAGAATACTACAGACTGTTGATTTAATAGTATGCCGACTTAAATTTTTTAAATTCATTTTAATAACACAACTCACTTGCTTGCATATTATTTTAGATCAATTTTGCCCGAATTTAATTACTAAAATAATTGGAGTACAATTTTATTTGACTTTATGTCGTTAAGTTCAAATAGTATATTTATGCTCTCGTGCCTAACTGCCTGCCACTAACCATAGCATGTACTCCTTTGCCGCCTAATGCATGCACAATCTAGGTGTTAGTATCGAAATAATCAAATGTCACGTGAAAGCTAGTAGAGAAAATCTTGAGCGACGAGAAATTATTCAATAAAAAGAAATATATCAAAAGAGACATAAATATATAATTCAGTCAATTGACCTACATTCACAGTCGAAGATAAGCAATCCACTATATAAAAGATAGTACATTATATCGAGACAAGAACCTCACAAAGAGGCACACACAAGTGACAACATAATATTTATCTTAAAATTCTCTCCCTAAACAAGACTCTCAAACTCATTAGGAACTATATTGTGGATGCTACTAAATTAGAAGGAAAACCCTAAATTTATAGAAGTACAGATCCTTTTCCTCCAAGAAAAGGACAGCAAATATGGAAGAATTATATTTTTTTCTCTAAAAGGTAAAATCGATTATAGTAAATATGTTGTCATTCCTTCAAGGAATAGGAAAACTAAATATGGTAAGGAAATTAGGACAAACCCCTAACAATTCTCCTATTTGGCATGAACTTTCTAACAAAATAAAGTTGATTCACCACCTTCTTCGTATAACCTTCAATAGGTCGCCACAAAGTTTGTCACAACATGAATAGCACTCTAGTCAAAATTTCCAGACAAAATATCACGACCCGGATTTCCCACCATCGGGCGTCGTGATGGCGCCTACTAACGGAGCTAGGCCAGCCAAGCATTAAACATACTCTAACTAATCTCAACAATATATTATACTGGAAAAATAATTAAATAAATGCGAAAGTCTTTAAGTTTAATAAAACAAAATCAATTGCGAAATTTAATAAAACATCACTACCCAAAATCTGGTGTCACTAGCTCACGGACTACTAAAGAGTACTGCATACAAGTCTGAATAAAAGAAAATACATGTGTTTGTCTCGGAACAATGAAAACAAACTCAAATAAAGGAAAGGGACTTCGGCCCGCGAACGCCAGCTAGGCTACCTCGAGAGTCCCTGGACTGAAGATAACTCCCGGATAAAAATCCTACTGCTGCTGCCTGAAAGCTGCTCCTGGATCTGTGCACAAAGAAATGCACAGAGTGTAGCATCAGCACAACCGACCCCATGTGCTGGTAAGTGCCTGGCCTAACCCCGGCGAAGTAGTGACGAGGCTAGACAGGACTACCAAATCAACCTGTACAATTCTATATATATATATATATACAATAGAAAGAAAAGAAATACAGAACTAGGCAGTTAAAGGGAGGGAAACATGCTGTGGGGGAGTACAATCTAAATATAAGATTCATCAGTGTAATTAAGAGACAGGGCACAATAATAACTACCAAAGCATAAGAAAATCAATAGTTGCACGACATCAACCTTCGTGTTTTTACTCCCATCCTCACCCAAAACAATCGAATAAAATGCACGGCATCACCCTTCGTGTTTTCCCTCACATAACTCTTATTTCATGGCACGGAATGACCCTTCGTGCAATATTATTCAAATTAGAGCATGGAATGTCCCTTCGTGCATAAACAGTCAAAATATAGCACGGAATGACCCTTCGTGCAAATATAATCAAAAATAGCACGGAATGACCCTTCGTGCAAATATAATCAAAAATAGCACGGAATGACCCTTCGTGCGTTAACACTCTTCCTCACCTAAACAGCAGTCACAACCAAACGGGCGAGAGAAAAATAAAAAATAATAAGAAATATACCGGCAAGGGAATAATACAATTAACAACTAAATTCCGGCAAGGGAACAATATCATTAGCTTTCACATCCCGACAAGGGAAAATATTCAGTATATTTAAACCATCCCGGCAAGGGATCAATCACGACTCCTATCAATACTTTCATCTCTTACTCGGTGGTATTTATCATTCGAGCCAACGCTCCAAAGTATTAATATTTCATGATTTATCCTCAAACTCTTCACATTATGTAGTCATCATTAATTAGCTTAGAAGAGTTCCAAATTATCTCAAAAACAAGTACAAACAAGGACCCACGGTCATGCTAGACTCCAGTGTATAGATACTCGTCACCATGCCTATGCACCGCACTCGATCAATTAGCAAATAGCAATTATAAGACTCTAATCCTATTCCCTCAAGTCAAAGTTAGATCAAACACTTAACTCAAATGCTCCAAAAGTTCACTCAAGCCTCTAGAATAGCTTTACCCCTTGAATTCACCACAAAACCGCTCGAATCTAGTCACAAATTACTTAAGTGTATCAACAAATGCTAATTGAATCAAATTGAATGCATAAAAATGAATTTCCTAAAGTTTTCCTCAAAAATTCCCAAAATGCCCCCGGACCCACATGGTCAAAACCCGAAGTTCGAACAAAAACCCGGTCACCCATTACCTCACGAGTTCATATCTATGATTTGTTTTGAAATCGGACCTCAAATTGAGGTCCAAATCCCCAATTTTAAGAAAACCTAGGTTCTACCCAAAACCCCCATTTTTTACCCATGAAAAACCTTGATTTTAACATAAAAACATGATAAATAATGTTAAAGATTAAAGAAATTAAGTAAAAGTTGACTTACAAATAATTTGGAGAAGAGGGAATTCGTGAAAAATCGCCAATGGGTGTTTGGGTTTTGAAAATATGAAAAGTGAAGCTTAAAAATCATCTAAGTATGAATATACAGGTCTCTGATGTCGCATTTGCGAACAGGGGTTCGCAATTGCGAACCCCGGCCAAATATGGGAATTGCGAGAACTCAGTTCGCATTTGCGAACTATGGCCAGCCCAGGGGTTTTCGCATTTGCGAC
>MU745294.1:0-15591 GCA_026770625.1 Nicotiana glauca
AATTTTCATTTCCCCCGATATTGGAAACTGGGGCAGAATTTTGAGGAGGACCCTCAAAATTCCGAAGTTGATTTTCAGCTAGTCATCGCACGCAGCTGTCGGAAGCACCAAACCAGTAAACTGGGGCAGAATTTTGAGGAGGACCCTCAAAATTCCGAAGAGAGAGGTTGCAATGTCTTGAACCGCGTCGCAGTCGTCGGTTTATCTAAAAGAAAATCATTCTAAATTATGTAGTTACATCATATTCTTTACTAAATCATGCATGGCTACTATCAAAATTGCTTTGTTTGGCGATGCTACCCCCAATAAAAGCCGAGTAGGACAAGCGAAGTCCATGGGAGGACGAACTAACCTTCCCCCTTTACAAAAATCACAATTTTTCTTTGAACGCAGGCACCCCAAGACATAAAATCATCAGATACGATTACATACTCATACTTTTCCAGGAATACAACCCTCAGAACCATCACTTACTTACAAGTGCTATCCGCACATGACATCCCCAGCAGCCACAACATCACAATCGACTATCAGCTATCAGCTATCAGCTAAGAGATTATACCATTACTTGCCTTTTACATTGCTTGCATTGAATAATGCTACCTTTTTGCCTTCCGAGACTAAGCATTGTTTCCATCTGCATTTCTCTGCATTGTATAAGGCTATCTTTCTGCCTTCCGAGACTATGCTCAATCTCCACTTGTATTTCTCTACATTGCATAAGGCTACCTTTCTGCCTTCCGAGACTAAGCATTGTCTCCATCTGCATTTCTCTACATTGCATAAGGCTACATTTCAGCCTTCCGAGACTAAGCATTATCTCAATCTGCATTTCTCTGCACTGCAAAAAGCTACCTTTCTGCCTTCCAAGACTAAGCTCTGTCTCCACTTGCATTTCTCTGCATTGCATAATGCTATCTTTCTGCCTTCCGAGACTAAGCTCTGTCTCCACTTGCATTTCTCTGCATTGCATAAGGCGACCTTTCTGCCTTCCAAGACTAAGCTCTGTTTCCATCTATATTTTCTCTGCACTGCATAAGGCTACCTTTCGTCTTTCCGGGACTAAGTACTGTCCCCATCCTGCATTTCTCTTCATTGCATAAGGCTACCATTCTACCTTCCGAGGTTAAGCTCTACCTCCATTTGCATGGCTGAAATACCGCCACCTTTTATTTATGTCCTGCATTGGCTGAAATATTACCAATTTTATATTTACACTTTACATCGGCTGAAATATCGCCATTTATATTTACACTTTACATCTACTGAAATATCGCCATTTACACTTTACATCGGCTCAAATATCACCATTTACACTTTACATCAGATGAAATATCGCCATTTACACTTTACAGCGGCTGAAAGATCGCCATTCGTATTTACCTTTTTTTTTACACGGCTGAAATATCGCCACTTTATTTAAGTATTGCATCGACTGAAAGATTGCCAAATCCTGCATTTCATGGGATGAAAGATCGCCAAAATTGTCCAAAGGCACCATTGTTCAGAGGCACCATCTTCATAGCCCGAGAACGCCATGCTATGGCCTGAGGACCCCTTTTGCATATCATTATTCAAAGGCATCATAGTTTGGAGGCACCATTCTCATAGCCCGAGAACATCATTTTATAGCCTGCAAATCCATAATCATACGCTTCATGGCCTAGGACATCATGGTATAAGGATGACATCCTAACCGTCCGAAGACAGCATTCATGGTCCAACGGGAACTTGCATCACATTTAAATTTGCGCACAATATATGTTGGTATTGCTCATTTGCATGTACACCGGCTATCAATGACCGTCTCAGTAGGAGCGATCCAGCTCCCGTAGCCATCTAAACTCTGACCATCTTCCCGACTTGAATATCGTGTCCGTCTTTCGAAGTCTCCATCGGCATGTTCTGCCGATAGACTCTCGAACTACATATGACCTGATTCGTGTAAGACCAGGGATATGTAGGCAGGTCAGGAGCCAGAGCTCGGCCAAAACGATTTCAAATCATTTCCTTCGGTCAAAATTGGCCATCATATCTTTACCCGACAACTCTTCCATCCTTCCCGGGTAAAGAGGGGAAGCTGTTGATATCCAATTTTACCCCATATATTTTATATGCAAATATACTTTCAAAATAATATATGTATGCGTATATGAGCATGACCGAATGTTTTATTATTTTTCAGTCCTTAAAAGATTTTTTAAACCAATTTATTACCCAATTTCAATAGTATAAAATCAATAATTATTCCCAAAAATTATCATTTTGTTGACTTGGTCATTATATTCTCATATTTATACCAAAATATAGTTAGGTAATTTTTACATATTTTCCAAATTCATTTGGTATTTTTAAATGCTAAATTGCACTAAATTGTAATTTTAGCCTATTTTAAGATTTAATTGCGTTTACAATTATAAAATTAATTCCAATATTTTTAATTTAATATTTATATATTATTTATTAATTTAGTACCTTTAATTTGTTTTCAGAAATTATTTACTATTTTTTATAAAATAAAAAGGGAAAATGGCTATTTAAATACTAGCCCTATTTCATTTCAATTTTAGCCTAAATTCAGCCCCCAATTAACCCAATTCCAATATTCAATTTGATCGGCCCGATTCCTAAATTACCCACCCCTGATCCAATTAATTCAATCCGCCCGGCTCCCCATTAAATATAGGCCGTTGATCAAAATGATCAACGGCAACAATTCCCCATTTCCTTTTTAATTCAGAAACACCCCCCAACCCTAACTAATTTCGATCAGGCAACCACCTTTGAATACTCTCATCTCTCAAACTCTCTCGAAGGTTCCATGAAACCCTAGTACATTTCGTCTTCTCCGACCTCTGACTCACCGGAATCTATGGCCTCTCAGGCCATGGACGATCTATGCTCATCTCCTACTGCTCCTATATGCCTGACGCTCGAAGGTTCAAGGTCAGACCTCAATGGTCTTCACTTAGACCTCTGCTGACTCGAGGTTTCCGGCCATCTCCTGCTTGGCTCAGGTATATCCTAGCCTCCTGAGCCCGATTCCAGCCTTATCTGACTTAGATTGGACCCTTTCCAAGCCTTTCTAATTCTAGGGTTCATCTGAAAAACTAGTTGTTCGAGGTTTTTCTCCGATTCTCTTTAGATCTGTGTGTATCCATGCCCTGTTTTTTGAGTTTTCAAAAGGTTTCCCGACTTTCTTTTAAAAATTTACTTTCAAAGTCGTTTTTTTCGCTTTAGGGTTTTCTGAAATGTTCAAAATGTTTCTCTAACTCTTTGTCTTCTTTCCTTTGTGTTAATCTGTCTATGCTATTGTTCTTATGTTCTCTTTTCTACCTCTCATGTTTTTCTCCTATGTACTTATATTTGCCTTGTTATGCATGTTTTTCTATTGTGCTCCGATCTTTCTTCTACTGGGTCTTATATCATGCTTTCACACGTGTTCGTGTACCCCTTTATTCCTTTAACTGTATTTTCTACTAAACTCTTGGTTCTCTATTTACCTTCTTTTGGGACTCTATTTGAATGCTTTCTAGACATATTTCATCTACTGTTTCCTTAAGTTTATACTACTTCTTTGTCTTCTGAATTTGTTTAAATTCCAAGCTTTCCTTGAAACTTGTTCTTCGCGTTCCAAATTAGCTTGTGCACTATGTTTGATTCGAACCTGCTATTTTACATGCTTGTTTCTCATGAGTCTCTGAAAGAGACCTCTGAGCCTGTCTCAGTTATTTATCTTCTCTGTATTCGATTCGAGTCGAAAACCCTAGGATTTGGGTTTTTTTTTGTGATTTTAGGGTTCTATTTGGAGCCCTGGAATCTCTCAAACTCATTTTGAACCTATGTACTAAATTTGAAACTCTTTGTTTATGACTTTGAATTCGTCTATACTAGGCTCTTCTGATTAGCATGACAATTCTTCTTATATGTGTTAAACTTTTCAAAAGGCTTTCCAACTTATGATTGAATCAAAATCCTCTTTTTTGGGGTTAATTGATTGTTATTGATTCTTCTTAAGTAAAACCTTTTCTTCACCTTTCTGACTGGGTTCATTCACACCAAGTATTTGGACTTCTGGTTTCATGGCTGTTAATTGATTCTCTTTCCTTAATTACACAATTGTGTACTGTCAAAACCTTTACCTTAAATAACTATTATGTATTTACCCCTCTTGTACTGCTTTGAAAAGAGTTTTATTAATTTGTTTCCTTAATTAGTTATGCCCGTTTAATCTGAATCCCTTAATTAAGGGAAATTTTTGTGTAATTTATTTGCATTCAGCTTTCAAAATTACTTCTTACCTTGTTTCTGCTTGCTTTCTACACTATAAATACATGGCTCCTTAACAAAAGGCACACGGTTTTTTAACAATCACACACAATCTTAAAACCACAATCACAATTCTCCTATGAACTTATAGTATTCTTGCTTCTTGTCTGCACTTTGGCTTTTACAAGACTACTTCTTCTTTGAAACCGGTATGTCCTAAAATTAATTTCAGCATCACCCCAATGTGTTTATTTACAGTCCTTGTATCCATGTCTATTTTATACTCTTTGTGAAGTGTAACCTTTGATTTGAAGTGCCTACATGCTATTGCCTGTTTCTCTTCCTTATAAGCAATTGCTCCCTACCCCATCACCCCTATGTGTTTGTGAGTGGGGACTTAGGGCATGGCAATAGAGATTGTTGTCTATGACCTAAGTTTTGACTCCCCTAACCCTATAGTGGGCTGAAAGGTGTACCAGCATATCCCATTGCTTGGTATGCCCCTTTGCCTACCCTTTCCTTGTACCTTGTTGCTAGTATAAAATCCCTATACCCCCAATCCCCTATGTGTGCTGTGTTAAGGTTTAGCCTGGCAGTATCTAAATTGCTGTCCAAGGCTGAACCTGACCTTCAAACAGGTCTTAACTCCCAACTCTGAAGTTGACAGGCTGGTCAGGGGTGTGCCAGCATCCCAATTGCTGGGCATGACCACCAGCCAGCTATTGCTGTCCCTAATTCCCCTCTATTGCACTTACACTCATTCTTAGACTCTAAGTTCCGCCCCCCTCCTATGAGCCTTGCCTTGGGAACTTGATTTCCCTTTGAACTTGGACTATTGAGAGCTGACCCTTCCACACTGCATTATAATTCTAAAATGATATTTGGGATGTAAGCATTACCTAGAGTTCATGAAATTCCCTGGAACTTTGACATATCCCAGATAAGAGAAAGGCTTTGGAAAATCTGGTACTTGGAAGTTGGTTTATTCCATATGTCAGACTAAGAGTCTTAATTAGGCTCTCCTTGGTTGGAATTTTAATTTATGATGTATTTTGTTCATTCTGGAATCATTCAAGTTGTAATAATTTGTAATAACTACGGGGTGTATAGTAAAATAGGGGAGGGACTCTCATGTTATGTATGTGAGGTAGCTATCATGTCTTAGGTTTACTTCTGCAATTATAATTTGTTCACTACTGCACTAGAAATCACACCTATAAATTGTATTCATGCTCGCATATAGACATCATGCCTATAAGTTTTATTTACATCTGCATATAGCTATCATGCCTTAGGTTTACTTCTGCAATCACAAGTTGTTCATTACTTCATATAGAAGTCATGCCTATAAGTTGTTCATTGTTGCATATAGAAATCCTGCCTATAAGTTGATCATTATTGCATTAGAAATCATGCCTATAAGTTGTTCATTATTGCATTAGAAATCATGTCTATAAGTTGTTCATTATTGCATTAGAAATCATGTCTATAAGTTGTTCATTGTTGCATATAGAAATCCTGCGTATAAGTTGATCATTTGCATTAGAAATCATGTCTATAGGTTTCTGCGCATACACTCATTAGGGAAACAATCTATAGGTTAAAATAACAAAATGCACTCTGGATACCATGTTTATAGGACTCCTGCACTTTTACAAATGTTTTAAAATCAATCACGCTTAGAAAGCATGCTTATAGGGATAACTAAATGAATCTGAATCGTCTAACTCGTTTACAAGTCTAAAATCAGTAGTAAAAATATCATTTAATATATGCAAATTTTGTTTCTTAAATCAGTAATCTTCTTTTAAAATCAGCATGCCCTTCTGTAAATATTAGATACCAATTCCAGGCCTCATCTAGGCAAACTTGTAGGTGATTAATCGACTTTGCCAGTCATTAATAATTACAACCAACAGGCAGGTCTAATTCGGACTTCTTATTTGAAAATATGTGTTAAATCAGCCACATTTCCTACGTTAAGTCTAATTAAAGACCTAACCAATATTTGTAAGACATGCTAAACAATCTGTTCCTTTAAATGCGAAGGCCTGTTCGAGCTTTTAATTGCATTGTTATCCCTTAATTGCGTATGTGTTTTGTTTGTCACTTTAGATTTTTATCCTTTTAAACTCTGAAAAACCCAACTCCCTCCCCTTAGGATTAGTGGTCCCTAATGCCTCTGGGACTGATAGGATTGGGACGGGTAATAGCATACAATAAGCAATGATACTATTCCATGCTTTAATACCTAAATGGGGGTGGAAAAGGATAGATATGGATATGATGACCACACGATAACACCATGTGTATAAACGGTTACCAGGTATTGTGTGGGGTGATCCATATTATTTTTAAACCTAGGACCCCCTTCCTTTTATTTGTTTATTTTTGGCATGTTTCAGAACTTTCAAGCTGTTTTCCTCCAAAACTCGTGCCCTTCCTGTTTCTTCAAACTTTAATTTACTTGCAAACTTTAATTCATCATAGTTGAGCCTTTATCTAGTTATTTGTTACTTTTACTTGAAGTCACAATTATAACATGGTCGGGAACCACACTAGTGGGTCTTGAAGGGTGCCTAACACCTTCCCTTTGAGACAATTTCTAGCCCTTACCCAAACTCTGGTTTTACAATTCAAAGAACCCCTTTTAGTGTCCTAATGCACTTAATCATTAGGCGCCGACTCTTCAACCTCCAATTCTAACCCAAACCCTAAAAGGGAAAAGAGTTGTCCTCCCAAAATATCGTAAACCCGATTTCTTAAGAAAAGGGGGCGTCGACACTTGGGAAACACAACATGGTCAAGAGGAATGACTCAAATTCCTGACTCACTTAAATGGAGAACTTATCAATTGGAAACTTTCTTGGCTAAGCGGTAGAGCAATCGTAAGGGTCTAGAGAAGTATTTTATCGAACTGGTGGGGTTAGAAAGAATTCAACCATATTCACCGTTGATGGTCTTAAGGCAGTTTGGCTTGATTCGAGATATACCTCTTTGGTCCCAAATGGATTTGTATAAAGATGACTAGGAGGGGAAAGTTCTAATTCTAAGATTCAGACGGTTTCAAGATGAGTGGAGTGACCTGGTCACAATGAGTATGGGCAAAGCTCATAGTGTAAACCAGAGTACTTCATCTCGATTACTGAAGAAGATCAACTGGCCAAGCCCAGTAGGGAAGGATTAGCCGGGATGGAAGCCTAAAGAGCAGCTCTGCAATATATCACGAGATCATGCCTCATTATCTTGTCACCCTAACCATGCACCAACAGGTTATCCCAGGATCAGTTGATCATATGTTGTCGCCGTCAGATGACGATAATTAGATAGTGGAATACATAAAAATTGATTTCGAGGAAGAAGTAGAGGAGGATTCGAAATAGGAAATGGAGTATAATCTTGTTGATGTCGATTGAGAGTCTGAGGAAAATCCCGAAGACCCAAAAAAGGAGAGCTTGGGAGGAGATTCCGGGGATGACTATTAAATTGTTAGTTGATTTTCTTTTCGTACTTTTAGTTCCCTTAGGGTGGATCTATAAGCATATGGAACCTTTGTAAAACCTAAAAAACAACATTATAGCCATCGGGAACTACCCCCCACCCCCCAATCTTTGTACTAGTAGTGAAGCCTTAGTAATCTACTTATAACTAGTAAAATCTATCAATAAAAAACTGAACTTGCAATATAGGCCTATCTCCGGCAAAGAGATGTCCTTAAATATTTTAGGAACGTGCTTGTTTGAATATGTACACTAACTATATTATTAATGGCAAAAATTTCCTCTCTAACCTTTCTCTCTTACATGAAAAATGTGCCTTTTTATTTTTATCTCTCTAATCCCTTCTCCAGTAAGATTCCTCTCTAGCAGAACTTTTGTCTAACATGGGGAAAAAGTTCATTTCATTGCAGGTGATAAATCCTTTGAATTAATTAATATTAGTGAGGATCATTATGGATGGTTTGTTTTAATCGAGTGAGGCTAGCGGTTCACCAGCCGCATCAAGATCGATGATGAGAACTTGCGTTGGGTATGTGAAACATTGTAGAAAGCTTCACATGAATATGGTAATATTTACAGAAGTTGGGGGTGGGGGAGATTCAATCCTATCTCAATAGGGTGTATAAGAACTACAATATCTACGGTGGATACATTAGAGTGTAAACATGTCTTAGAGACAGGAAATCTGCTGTAATCATCCTAGAAGTAATCCATAATAAGGGAAAGGGAGACTTAGCAAGAAAGATTTTACAATTTTTGGGGAGGGGCATTAACACCATATAGCTTCTTCTCCAAGTGCTTGACTAGGTTTTTCAATGACCCCTTTAATTTCATCCCCAATCCTGAATTAAATCAAAAATGGTTCATCAATAGGTGAGAGGTCATGGCAGGACTCAAAGTACCACTTTTAGCCCATAACCAATTTTTCTTTTACCTCCCGTTGAGACAAGAAGCGGTACGAATTAAGGCCGGAGACTTGTTCTGGATTTGGAGGCATTTAAGTGAGCAAAGATGGGTCAAAGCCTTTGGTATCCCCCTGCATGCATGGAATATGTATACAATTTTCTCTATTGGGAATAATTGTGGCGGCTTTATCAATACCGATGAAGATACGAAGTGCAAGTCATATCTTTTTTGAGTCAGGATCTGTTTGAAAATGAAGGATAAAGCTTCACCCAACACTTTAGAGTTGGATGTTGGTAATTTAAAGTATAAAATTTCGATTTTGGAAGACAAACTTATAGAAATCATTGCAGCCGGAGGTAACAATGGTGCCAGAGTGGAGAAGGAAGAGAAGAAGACCAGTGTAGAAGTATCCTCCAGCCAAACAAAAGTGGCAGCTGTCCAATCTTCCTCTGCTAAGGGTTTAAATGTGGGACCGAGCCACTTTAATTCAAAAAAAGTGGCAGGTGTCCAATCCTCCTGTGCTAAGGTTCTACATGTGGGACCGAGCCACTTAATTCAAAAAAGGTTTCTATAACAAACTCTATCCAAAAGGTAGGTCAATCTCTCAAAGTAACAAAGGGTAAAGGGAAGAAACCACACTTGGGTCATAAAATAGGTCAGTATTATTATTCAACAGGCCCAAAAAGTAAAAGGGGAAAGAGGCCCAATTACAAATAAAAAATGGAAGGCTATTAGTCTCTTTACGGATCCATGCATTAATATAGCAAATGGGCCGGTAGCTGAGAATAAATTTGACCCCCCTTTCGGTGGAAACAAACAGCTCCAGCAGAAGTTCTTCAACCATCCTTAACTCCATCAGTGGCCACACAAGAGATATCTTCATAAGTAGATAACAAAGCAGAGCCAACAATAAATATCCTTAGTTATTTCTGACCCAGGGTGCCAACTTCAATGCCACCAGCATTGAGTTCATCGGATGCAGCCTTTTCCTCTTCTTCAGAACTCCTATCTCTACCATGGTGCGGTATGGGTGCTTCCAGTCATGTAATCCAAAACCCAACGGTCATTGAAATATCACGGTGGACAAAATCAGTTATTTCAAAAGCATGTAAGGCTTTTGGGTTGAATGCAACTGTTTTTGAGCATGAGATCCTCGATATTATACTCCGAATGGAAGGTTAAAGGCAACTACAACTGCAAAAGCAAAAAGCTGTGGTTAAATCCAAAATAAGAAGCAAGAAAAAATAGGAAGTTCAACTTGAAAGATTGAAGTATGGGCTCAAGTATAAGGGTAATATAAAAGGGATCCGGGTAGGTAGTAAAAAGCCCTTTATGGATGAAAATTAAAATCCTCAACAGGAATGTGCAGGGTCTAAATGACGGGAACAAGAGGAATACAACTAAATCGTTAATGCATAAATGGAAAGTGAACATAATGTGCTTGTATGAAACAAAGATTGAAGAGTGGCCAGTTTCTTTATCTAGACAACTATGGGGTAACCATTGGGCAAAATGGGCTATTATAAAATTAGTGGGTACTAGTGGAGGAGTTATTATGATATGAGATAGAAGAAAGTGGAACAGTCTGAGTATCCAGAAAGGTACTTACACTATATCTTGTATGTTGGAGAGCACATAAGAAGAATTTAGATGGTGTTTTACATGGGTCTATGGTCCTCATACAAATCTTAAAAGAGAAGACTTGTGGAATGAACTTGCCAGAGTAAGAGGCATTTGGAATGAGCAATTGGTTATCGGGGGATTTCAATGTGTGTATATATGAAAGTGAAAGGTACAATTGCATCAAAAGATCCAAGGCTATGAGAACTCATTACAAGCTTCCAGGATTGATAGATTCCTAGTCTTTACTAAATAAAGTGAAAGCTTTGGGGCTATGAAGCAGCTTGCTCTTCCAAGAGCGATTTCTGATCACAATCCATTACTTTTAGAATGCTGTGATTAAGAAGCTAATCCCTCCTACTTCAATTTTGAGAATATGTGGCTACAAGTGGACTGGCTCATTGACAAAGTTAAACAATAATGGCAAAGCTATTAGATCAGGGGAAGACCTGACTTTACTTTAATGAAAAAACTAAGATACCTAAAGAGGGATATAGTTGACTGGAATAGAGTGGAGTTTGGAAAGCTGGTAGAAAAGAAAAATAAGGCCTTGAAAGAGTTGTCCATGTGGGAGCAATTAATTGAAGGTAGACATCTATCTCACGCTGAAAAGGAGAAAATGTTGAGAATCAAAATAGAGATACAACAACTAGAAAAAGAGGAGGAGATATCTTAGAGACAAAAATCTAGGTGTCTATGGCTCAAAGAAGGAGATAGAAATACCAAGTATTTCCAAAGAATGGCCAATTCTCACAGAAGGTCAAATTGTACAAACAATTTGAAGATTGGAGATGAAGTCATAGATGACAAAGAGACCATCAAAGAGAAAATTTTGAACTTTTATCAAGGGATGTACACTGAAGAAAAGCAACGAAGACATACTGCGGACTTTGATAATCTAGCATGCACAACTACAAAGGAGAAAGATTGGCTAGAAAGAGCATTTGAAGAAAAGGAAGTGCTTGCAGTAATTAGGGCATATACACCAAATAATCCCCAAGGCCAGATGGTTATACTATGGTATTTTTCCAGAAAATCTAGGATATTCTCAAGTACGAGATCACGGGAGCTTTAAACCACTTTCACCAGAAGTGCTACATGGTCAGGTCTTGTAATGCCTCCTTCATAGCTCTAGTTCCAATAAGCAAAGATGCTGTTGAACTTAAATATTTCAGGCTCATAAGTCTTATAGGTAGTATTTACAAGATAACAACTAAGATTTTATTTGAGAGGCACAAATCTGTGATTGGGAAGCTTATTTTGAGAAACCATAATGCTTTTTATCAAACAAAGGAAAATAACTAATGTTATTTTGATTGCTAATGAGGTGTAGGATGAGAGGTTAAAGAGTGGAATCCTAGGTATCATATGCAAATTGGACATTGAGAAGGCTTTTGACCAAGTTAATTGGTCCTACATGTTCTCAATGCTAAGGAAAATGGGATTTGGTAGCCGGTGGATTAGATGGATCAAATATAGTTTGACAACTGTCAAGTACTCAATTCTAATCAATAGGAATCTAGTTGGATTCTTCTCTACGCAAAAGGGACTAAGGCAGGGAGATCCATCATCCCTTTTTCTTTTTATTATCCTATGGAAGGCCTCAGCAAGATGCTTGAAAAATCAAGGCAGTTACAATGGATTGACGGTTTTAGTGCTGGAAGGTCCTTAGAAAGTGAATTTACAGTTTCATATTTTCTTTATGCAAATGACACACTAATCTTCAGTGGTGCTGAAAAAACTCAGGTCCGATATCTTAATCTCACCCTGTTCATTTTTAAGTTGTTTTAGGGCTTCATATCAACATGTCTTAGAGTATGATTTATCCTGTTAATGAAGTTCCTGACTTAGAGTAGCAAGCTGGTGTTCTATGTTGTGCTACTGGCGCTTTCCCAACCACATATCTAGTCTTACCATCGGGAGCAAAGTATAAGTCTACTGCAGTGTGCAATGGAATGATAGAAAAGGCGGAGAAGAGACTGGAAGCTTGGCAACTGCAATATCTCTCTATGGGTGGTAGGCTAACCTTGATTACCAGTGTTATGGATAGCATCACAACCTATTACGTATCCCTTTACCCTATGCTTAGTAAGGTGATCAAGTAGTTGGACAAGCTCAGGAGGACCTTTCTTTGGAAAGGGAATAGTGAAGGGCTTAAGTTCCACTTTGTCGAGTGGTCCAAAGTAATCCAGCTCAAAGAACTTGGTGGAATTGGTATCAAAGATTTGGCAAAACACAACATGAGCATGCTAATGAAATGTCTAGGTAGACTTGGGAAGTAAGATAGTAGCATGTGGAAGAAGGTGGTGATAGCTAAACATGGAAAACAAAGACATTGGTGTACTAAACGATGCAGATCCCCTCGTGGAGTGGGGTTATGGAAACACATAAGCATCCTTTGGAATGATTTTTCACAGAATGTCTCTTTTAAGGTTGGAAATGGTTCTCATGTTAGATTCTGGAAGGATATTTGGTTTGGAAATTGCCCACTGAAGGAGAGCTTCCCTCTACTTTTTCAGATAGCCAGTGACCCAATTTTACAGTTAGAGAATATAGATCAAAAAATGCATGGGCCCCTTTCTTTTGAAGAAACATGCATGACTGGGAGTTAGACAATTTTTTTGTGTTGTTGGAAAGAATGGGAAACCTCACTGTGAATGATCAGATCCCAAACAAGCTTATATAGGGAAGAGGTAGTACATATTCCTATATAGTCAAGGCAAGCTATAGGCATATGTGTGAACATAATGGAAGCATAGACTTTTGGGCGTGGAAGCTCATTTGAAGGACAAAGCTTCTCAAAAAGGTTATTTTATTCACTTGTACAACGCTTAGAGAAGCCTGTTCAACTTAAGATAATCTTTGTAAAAGGAGTTTTCAGTTGGTGAATACATGCTACCTGTGCCAGAAATACTCTGAGTTAGTCAACCACGTTTTTTGTATTTTCCAATGGCAGCAAATATGTGGAATATGTTTCTAAAAATCGTGGGGCTTAGATGGACACAACCTCAGGGCATTAAGGAGGCAATAGAAGGATGGAGCAGAGGGAAAGTTGACAGGGCCATCAAGAAAATCTGGAAGATGATTCCAGAATGCATTTTTTGGTGTCTTTGGCAAGAAAGGAATCACAAATTTTTGGTGGAATTTCAACTCCAATACATGCTCTTAAAGTTAAATGTCTTGTATATCTATTTAGTTGAAGTATTCTAGGCCCTGTAAATAATGTTATTCCCTTTCTAGACTTCATTGGCTCACTTATTCTAATTTAGCCCCTTTATACCTTTGATTCTTTTTGTTAGCTCTCTGGCCAGGTTTTTGTTATATTGTAATGAAGCTAACATTGAACCTTCTGGTAAATTTTTCATCTTCTTGATACTTGCAATGAAGCAACTTATCTCATAAAAAAAGATATGTAAACAAACTGCTCTAGTGATTATATTTGTGCAATCCCTAAACTAAGTTCTACTTTTCTTTGATTTCCTATTTTATCGCTTTATTTATTTATCCCCGAAAGAGAGATAGATTTCTGTTGATACCTAAAACTGGCCAAGCCACCATATAACCTAAGATCCAAAGGGAAGATGACTACTACAGACAACCCAGGTGGAAATGCTTTGGCGGTAGCTAACAACGTAGGGGGTTTATGGGGGAGGGATGAAACTCGAAATGATGAATATGTCGCTCGAATGGGTAGGAGATGGGATCATTGAGGGAGGAGGTATAATAGATCAGGGAGTTGGAACATCTGGCCGTGACGATGCTCCCATAACCACCTCGTTTTCTATCACTTTATTCAATCCTTGACCACTTTCCTTCATCAACCTTACTCCCAACTACTATCACCAAAAACCCTGCCATAACCCTAGTCATACCGCCACTTACCCCTACAAACCCACCAAATCCTCCCATACACACACTTTATGTTCCCAATTGCTTTTAACCTCCACAAAATTCATATCCAGACCCCTATTCTTGACCATGTCACCTTCATAAACACACATGCATAGTGTATACCTACGTCACACACCACCACCCATGAGAGATATGTTCCTCCTGTATATACACCACCTCAGAACCCACTTTTAGCGCACTTTTCATGGTCAGAATGCCTTATGAAATAGACCGATATGCTGAAATGGAGAGATAGGCAAAGTACAAAGAAGATGAGTCGTTGTTCGAACAACTACATGTACTAAGAAAATAAATGAAGAACCTACAAGTTGCTCGAGGGAGTGAGTGCTTGGATTATGAAGATCTATGTATACACCCTGATGCTGATATGCTCGCATGGCACAAACCTCGGAAGTTTGATATCCTTGATGGAATAGGCAATCCCCACGCTCACTTGAGGGCATACAGTGATAAGTTGGTGGGAGTGTGAAGGAATGAGAAGTTAATGATGAAATTGTTCATAAGAAGTTTGACTAGGGAAGTACCCACTTGGTACACTAGGTAGGACCCCAAAAACTGGAGAGAATGGCAAGACATGGCCGAAGATTTTATGAACCGCTTCAGGTTCAATACTAAGATCACCTCGGGTAGATTCACTTTCGTGAACATACAGAAGAAACCCTTAAGAGTATGCTCGCTGTTGGAGATTAGAAGTTTCTAGAGCACAAACCCCGCTGGATGACAACGAGATGACTAAGTATTTCATATGCTCTCAAGAAAGAATCTACTTCAAGAAGAAGATGGGAATGATTAGAAGTTCCCCAAACTAGTCAAAATGGGAGATTTCCTAGAAGAAGATATTAAGTCAGGGAAGATATAGTTAATGGCTGCACTGCAGGCTGCTAGCAAGGCCATCCAATATGGTTCCATTGACAGCAGAAAGAAGAAAAAAGAAGAAGTGATAGAGACTGCCCTCTATTATCAACCAAGTCCTCCTCCTCGAGCTAATCCTAGATGTCACATATGTAAAAGATTGTATGGCCTTGTTGGCCTATGTTCAGTACATGAATGGTTATTTGAGTCTTATAGGCCTATAATTCATATGTACAAGTTTGTATTCCCTTATGCTTTACTCTCGTTCTTTTACCTATTGTCACGACCCAAAATCCACTAAGGGTCGTGGTGGCGCCGGACACCGCTATCAGGCCAGCCAATTAGATTACTGATTTAAAATCCTTTTTAAATACATCAAATTCCAGAATTTTCCTTCCATTTTCACAAATAAAAAGGGTTTTGCTTCAATTCAAATTAACAATAACAGTTAAATCAAACTTTTCGAAAACCATCCCAGAACCCGGTGTCACAAGTGCATGAGCGACTACTGATAATGAAATAAAATACAACC
>MU745295.1:0-33368 GCA_026770625.1 Nicotiana glauca
CTCTTTGTTTAAATTCTGATTCTATTTTGATTTTTGTTCAGTTTGAATGCTCAATATTAATTGGTTCAATTAGTCTTTAGTTTAATTAGGTGTCTCCTTTGTTTTGTTCATGTGGTATTAATTTGGGATTTGACTTCATTCCAACAATTAGTTAAGTTTTATATGTTTGATAGAGGTTTTCAGTTCAGAAGTATAAATTTTAAATTTCTTTTAATCTGTTCAAATAAAATTTTAGTTTGTTCATATTAATTTTTGTCTGTTTTGTTCTTCTAGAACTGACTCGGGTTGATTTCAGTTTATGATTTTATTTGATAGTTGTTCATTCAATTATAGTCTTAATTGGTACTGATTAGTTCAGAGTTTTAATTAGGTTTTTGAATTGGTTATAGCTGATAAGGATAATTGCAATTAGCTTTTAGGGGTTTGGATGGGTTAGTGATTTCAGAAGGTTTCAGGGGTAGTTTAGGCATGGGAAAAGGGTAGTTTTATTAGAAATAGTAAATTCAAAACAAAGGCAAGGGTAGTATAGGCATTGCATAGGTAAAAGAATACTCTAGAACCCTCTAGATAGGAGGTACAAGTAGAATTGCAGCAATTTTTAGGTAGTTACTTGTAGCACAAGTCAGAAATTGAAGGGTTAATAAATGAAATCTGAAATTAAAAGAGAGGAAAAAATGGGAGGGCCATCTAGAACCTTCTGCCCTATTTGTTGTCTATAAAAGGCAATCTCAATGCCTTCTTTAACAAGTTAGACACCCCTAAAAATTCAAAAGTTTTCAGCCTCCAAATTTCCCCCAAAAGCTTCTCTTTAACCTTCAGATCTAAATTTTGAAATTCAAACCTTCAAAAAATCCAAAAACAAGAGAAAATCTTTTAAAAAATCCCAAAAATCACTATTTCATTAAAAACCTTAGGTTAGTTTCCATGTTTAGTGGTTAATTTGCATCTTCAGCTCAATATCTGATTGCTGCAGTTTTTCAGAAGTTTACTAGTTTAATTTCGAGTTATTTTGGGTACTAGTTAAGCTGTGTTTGGGTATTTGCTGGTGGAAGTAGTCCTGGGTTTAAATTTAAGTTTGCTGGGTTCTATCAAGTGTGTTTTGGGCATTTTCGTTGGTGCTGCTTTTTCTCTCTTCACTTCTGGGCTTTTAAGGCTGTTGCTGTTGATTAATTTTGCTGATTGTTGATCAGCTACTACTGACTCTGTCTTCTCTCATTTTGCTTTAAATCCAGGTATTGATTCTAATCCGTTAAATTGATGATGATTTGAAGTGATGAAATGAAATGTAGAGATCTATTTAGCCTTTGGACTAAATTCATTCCGTGTTACTGATGTTTAGATTTAACATAATTAGATTCATCCTTTATTGTATTCAAAATTTGCATTTGGATTCAATTTGTCATGATTAATCTGGACTGGATTGGATGTATAATTAGGACTATTTTTGGACTGTTAAAATTGTTGTAAATAGACTATATGAGTGAACTATAAAACTGAGTTTAGTAATATATTATATTAGGCTCATAGGTTGGTTTGGTGTTTATCTCGCCTGTTTCGAACTGTTAGTGTGCATAACTGAACCCTAATCCTGTTTCACATGATTTAATATAGACGTGGTAATTGATTGAGCTAAATAAAAATGAATATGTTAATTAGTTGGTAGTTTAAATATCAGAGTGAAATACAGGTTGTGGTATTGTTTCATTCACAAATAACGAAAGAAACAAAAGTAAAAAAAAAATCCCGTCCTTTTGCATGTTTAAACATTCAGCTGGAATCTGCTTTTAAATTTGAGTTGCAGACTCATTTTTAGCCATTAATTATAAACTACATCACTGTCAGTACCTGTTTAATCCAGCCATATAAGAATCTGCCTAATGATTGTCCCACAACCCTCAATAATTAGCATATTAGTTCAAATATTGCTTTATGTATTACTGAAATTGGAATCCCATTGGGAATTAGATGTTAAGATGGCCCTGAGATCTGAAGTTTCAAGTCATGTTTGGCCAAATACACATTGGGCCAGTTGTAAGTCCAAACCAAAAATTGTTAAGGTATTATAGGAATTGGGCCAATTGTAAGCCCAAATTTGTTACAAGTAACTCTTAAATTACATAGGTAGATAGGGAATTAATTGATAAATATAAAATTGGGTTTCGAATTAGGTAGCGGGTTCAAGCTAAAAGGGTCTTCTCTTTTGTTTGAATTCGGACTTGAATTCAGAGCCCGAATTTATAAATGTGAATTAATTGGCCTTTTAGAGACAAAATAATAAATAGAAAAATTTAGTTTGCTTTAGGTCGGTCTTTTAATAATAAAAATAAGACGAGCCTCGCCAAACAAAAATACAAATTGCGGGACCCTCATTAATCACTTAATAAAAAAATACTTAGGGATTCGGGACAGGCCATTTAGCGAATTTCACGACCTTCCCAAAAGATAACAACACATTAGTCTCTTTAGACGCGATTTTAATAAAATTACATTCCTAAACTCGGGTGTGCATTTCATGCGACCCAAATCCAAATCCAAAAATGTTGAATAAAATGTGTCGAGGATCCGGGTGCATTTCATGTGACGTGATCCAAAAATACATTCTTAAACGACGTTCACTTTCTTAATAATTGATTAATAGCGGTTAAATCATTCTAAAATTGCACTATAGGTTAGAGCATGTATAAAATTAGATTTTAGCCATTTATAATAATTTAAGTGACCGTGCTAGAACCACAGGATCCGGGGGTGCCTAACACCTTCCCCCGGGTCAACAGAATTTCTAGTTTGCAGACTCCAATTGGGAAGTCAACAATTTTCCTCGATTTGGGATTTAATTTAAACCGGTGACTTGGGACACCAAAAGCCAATCCTATCCCAAGTGGCGACTCTAAAAAAAAAAATAATCTCAATTCGAATAATGTCACTTTAAATGGAAAAACTCCCTTATACATTTATCCTTCGGGGTAGGTGTGTAAAAAAGGAGGTGTGACAGAAACCATTCAAACATCCACTGTACCTGGTCTTCTTTCAGGTTTTCAAATAATTCGACCCATCCTCTGACGTCCTCTGGCTGTGCGAACATTCTAGGCATGTAATTCATACACCTTGGTTGATGGAAGGCGATATGATCATCCCAGTCCCTGCGTAAGATCTCTTGTCGGTATTCCCCTTTTCTGGAGGTGTTCCATGAGCCATAGCTGAAGTAGCAAGTTACATCCTTCAAAATGACTGCCTTGTTGTTGATAATTGTTCAAGGCACGATATATCTCCGCAATGATCATGGGCACGATGTTGAAAGTCTGCCCACCAATCCCTTCCATCAAAGTTTTGGTTACCACGGCTAGTCGGGTGTGGATTCTAGCCTTCTTCATAGGGAACACGATCATCCCCAAAAAGCAAAACATGAAGACAAAGACCCTCCTATGGACATGTCCCAAAGAGGTGACATCAAACCCGTCTGAATGAGTGCGGTATGACTTGCTATGGCAGTATCTCTCGTATAGATAATCAAATGGGATATAGGAATCCTTCAAACATGTTAGGTCTGGATTCTTTTTCAAACCCATCATCTTAAGAAAACTCCTTCCTTTGCGATTCTCGGGCATGAGCAAACCTGGCATTTCCCAAGGAATTCCGGCTAAACCCCCTATCTCTTCAAGCAACAGAGTCATTTTGAGGTCACCGAATCGGAACACAGACTTGTCAATATCCCAGAACAATGTTGCGGCCTCTATGATTCAGTTGTTGGGTTGAATCTCTAGGAGGGAAGGCAGATTCCCTAAGTATTTACGGACAAGTGTTTGATCACTAGAACGAAGGTCATTCCACTAATTCAGCAGCCTTGGATGAATGTTGGTCACTATGCCAAATCCGGGTATCTCGTGCCTCATTTTCTGCAAAACGGAGTGTTAGGCCCTTACCCCCGCCAGACTCGACTATTTAAATCAATAATTAGCATAGCAAGCACTTAAGTTCTCCAAATAAATGCACAGAACATGGAGGCGTCGTTTGGGTTTCAAGGAAACCCGGTGGACTTTGGACAACGCTATCTTAATGAGTCATTATGTGGACAACATAACTGACTCGGCTAGGGTTGACCATGATGCATGAACAGTTTAATGAAATAAGGTTTCTACTTTTGAAATGCTAGACAAGGTACCCTTGAGCGGACCGCTCAAGAGGGAAAGGCGCGAAATCATCGACTACACCGTTGATCGAGTGGTTTTACGGCAAATATGCATTTGCCACATTTAGGGGTTTGATAGTATTGGAAGTGCGCAACTACTCATTATAAGTGTTTCTAAAGTATTTGTTTGGCACGAGTGGAATATGATATTGAAGAATACAGTTACAAGAATAAAGCATATAGCATGTATTTTCACGTTCATAAAGTAAAGATTACAATAAATGCTCGAAACATTACAACGGAATCGAAATAATGATAAGGCAGTAAAGAAAGAAATTAAAAGAAGGGAAAAACATGAAGAGTCAAGTTAGTAATCACGATGAAATAATTGAATGCGGGAAATAAAAGCAATTAAGGAAGCAATAAAGTCACAAAAGCATGTAATGGTAAAAGCCTTAAAAATATCCCCAGCAGAGTCGCCATGTTGTCGACGCCCCCCTTTTTCTAAGGCAAAATCCGGTTTACGACATTATGGACAAAACAACTCTCATTCCCTTTTGAGGAATTGGGTTATGGAATTTGAAGAGTCTCCACCTAATGATTATAGTGCATTAGGACACTTTAAAGAAAAAGAAGAAGATTTTTTGAAAAGAACCAGAGTTCGGGTAAGGGCTTGAGATTATCTCGAGGGGAAGGTGTTAGGCACCCCTCAAGATCCACTAGTGTGGTTCCCAGCCATGCTTAATTGTGACTTTAAGAAGAGTAGAAAGAAACACATAAAATTTGCATATAGTAGTTACAAACAAAATTTAAAATTTTAGAAAGGAAGGGAAAGGACATAAGTGATTTTAAAAGAGAAGGATTAATTGGAACATAAATTTAAGAAAAAAAATTATACAAGTAAAGAAAAGGGGAAAGAGGTCCTAGGTTTAAATACAATATGGATCACATCGGTACAATACCCAGCAATCACTCCTCAAAGAGGGGTCGCACGAGATATTAGCGCACCGGTCATCATATCCATATTCTACCCTTCCCGCCCCGTAAAGGTTATTTAAACGTGTGGATTGGTCACGAATGCTTATCGCGTGCTATTACCCGTCCCGTCCTATAGGTCCTAGAGGGTATTTAGGACCACTATTCCTATAGGGTAAGAACTAGGCTGAACCCTTAGGTTTAAAGGTCAAAATGCTAAGCGACATACAAAACAAATAGGACTTCACTTAAAAGAATCATATAAAGAGCATGTAAAAGGCTCAAACATCCCTCCATATATAGGCATATAATTAGCACGTCTCAAACACATTTAAGGTCTAAAGAAATGAGACTTTAAAAGCTGGAATGTCGAAAGATAGGTTACAATAGGAGCAGAAAACTTAACCAGAATTTCAAAAAAAAAAAACTTGGTCGAAATTTTTTAGCATTTGAGAAAATGGCAGTAAATGTACAACAGTTTAGGAATCAGTAGGAAAACACTTTGCAACGCACTTGAAAATGTATAATAAACTATAACGGATGTAGCATTCCGCTAAGAGCAAAAAGTAGCATAGTTTCGGATGGGAGAGGTAGAAACGTATAGCACAGATGCAAAACCATTCAGGATTTCAGAAATGTAAAAAGAGAGAGAGCAGTAAGTATTAGTGTTAAAATATACCTTTGAAAAAAAATTACAGAAGATATTTAAGGACATAGTATTCTGATAAGTTTTAGAAAACAGTAGTCCAATTCTGGACTGGAAAGGTAACTTAGTAGAAAACATATAGACGTGATTAAAAATGGGACGGGAGTTTAGTAGGAAAACCAAGCGGACTTCAGAGAGGTGAAAATGAGAAACAAGTTCAGACAGTCAAAAAGGGTTGTATAGTCTAAAATAGGCGGAAATATGGTTAATCGATTTATTAGGTCCTAAATCTTGCCTAGGCGTTATATATATTGCCTAATTGCATGCTTGATTTTCAGTTTTAAGAGAGACTGTTAGCCAGACTTATGTTGTTAACGAAGTTAGTGAGGCATTCAACAGTTGCAAATAGAGCCCTACGTACATGATATCTAATGCACATAAAGGTCCTAAAACATGGTATCTAAATGTAGTAGCAGTAACTTGTTGGTTATTAACTGATTATGATTAGAAAGTAAATAACAAGCTGAAAGTAAAAGAGCCTAAAAACAGGATTTCTAGTCATGTGAGATGCATGTCCTAGACAGGATGTCTATTGCACAAATAAGAAAAACCCTACAAGCATGTTTTCTACCCGTACCCCTTAAACTAAGCATGCATAGTCCCCCCATTTCACTATAAACCCCAATCATTCGTTACAAATTATTACAAACCAAGGTAATTAAATTACAGTAGTGAAGAAAAAAAAAGTAAGAAGCTACTCTATAGGGAGCCTTCAACCAGGCCCAAGTCTCCAACCTCACTTCCTTCGAGTTTCACAGCCTTTACCAAGGTTTGGGTGCGGCAAAGCTCCCTAAGGGCCCATTGGGGCCCTTGGCCAATACCAGGCACCCAAATAGATTAACATTGAATTAGTGAAAGTGTGGAATTACCAGCCTTGTGCATCAAAGTTCAGTGGGTACTCAAGGTACCCAAAGCAATGCTTACACCAAGGGGGTAGAACCTAAATTCTAGGAGTAGTGAGATTGTGATAGAGTTTTAAAGAGATTGAGTTGAAAAACAGTTTGAAAGAGGGTCCATAGAGAAACAGTTTTGAGAGAAAAGCAATAGAAGATATAATATCAGGCAAGCACAAACAGGGGCAGAGGACATGGGGGACAAGTAACTCACAAATGAGAACACAGTTACAAGCACTTCAGAACTTAAACAATCAAGAAGGTTTCAAACAGCATGAGATTGATAGATACCAGACAGATTCACACATCAGGAAGAGATTCAGGGCTACTTAGTGGCTAAGAGGGTCCTGAATAACATGCTAATAATGTACTGGGGTTAGGGGGTAAGGAGAAACATGCAGGAAACAAGCACAGGGAGTAATGGGCATGCCAGACTAAGATAGGCATATTAATCAACACAGAGGCATGCTAATTGCAGTAAGAACAACAGAACCATAAGTAGAAACCTACCAGAAATAAGAGAAAGTGCAATACAAATAGAAACATATTGCTTTGAAGCTGTAAATCAAATAGGAGACATACCAATTGAAGGAAAGGTAATGCAGGGCAGTAGTGAGCTATAATATGCTAAGTGGTGAGCAATAGTGTGCAAGGGAGTGAGCAGCAATATGCAGAGAGTATGCAGAGAGAGCAGCAGTAGGCAAAGAAGTGAACAGAAATAGTAGAAAGTGAGCAGCAATAGCAGAGAAGTGAGTAGCAATAGCAGACCCAAGCAAACAGCAATGTAGAGAGTAATGGAACAGTAGTAGGCTAAAGTTCAGCCTGGGTTTCAAACCAGCTGAGTAACCAGTAGTCTCAAAAGAAGTGAGAGAGATTGTGTAGAACAAAAGAGCACTGAATGTATTTTGTGTAAGAGAGGGAGTTCAGAATGAATTCTGTTTGTGTTTTGAGTGAGAAGAGAAGAGTAGTACTTATAGTTTTTTGAAAACCAATAGAGAATAGGGTAACAAGTACATAATTATAGAAACAGTACCAATTTGAATCAATCACAGGACCTAATTCCTTTAAACTAGGGATTCATGATTCGAATGGGAGTATCAGATAAGGAAAGAATCAATCAGACGATTAATTACACCACAGTAAGAGTAGTAGGCATGCAGCATGTAATAAAGGCCAAATACATAATGCTCCAAATAAGGAAAATATATGCTGAGCATTCAAACAATATGTTTAAGTACACAAATATGGTAAACATATAAATTAACCCTGAAATTAGTCAAGGAATCATGGATAAGACCAAAATCAGAGGGAATCAACCAAGTATAGAGAGCATCTCACAAGTAAGGAAATAATTCAAAAATCAGTGTAAGAACCCTTAAGGAAAACACATACAAATCAGGGATTCAAAGAGATGCACAGAATCATTCGAATAACAATTAGACCTATAAACACAATAGGCGTGAAAAAATCAGAGAACATTATGCAAGAAATCATAGAAGCAGTAGAGGGTTGGAACCCTAGTAAAAAAAATTTAAAGCATGGAGCTCAGAAACACAAACAAACACGTA
The DNA here is from genome assembly GCA_026770625.1 of Nicotiana glauca. Taxonomy (NCBI): domain Eukaryota; kingdom Viridiplantae; phylum Streptophyta; class Magnoliopsida; order Solanales; family Solanaceae; genus Nicotiana; species Nicotiana glauca. Next base: position 8,269 of record MU745295.1, read on the forward strand.
ATACAGGCATACATAATACTCAAAAGAAACAGAAGATATAGCGATTTTGAAAAAGGGGTTCGCAAACCCTAGATTTTTTTAGAAAAGAACAAACGTTGAAAAACTTTGAATTAATCGAAGAAACGAGTAGTGAGTAGTGTAAAACAGAAAGAATAAACTGAAAAATCATTTTAAAAGATAGATATTAAGAGACTTAGGCAAAAATTAGGGTTTTGCAATAAAATCAGGGAGGTAAGGAACCTGGCTGTGAAACTCATTACTAACGGAGTACATAGCACCATCGGACTAAAACCCATCGGAGAAAGCCGGAGACGGACCCAGGCGAGGTTTCAGTGCCCTTCTTTCATGGTGGAAACTCTTGGAGTTTCAAATATGGAGGGAGCCGGTGAGACAAGGTTTCACGGCGGCTGACGATCGAAAGAGGCTAGGCTGGAGTTGGTCGGAGAGGCAATGAGAGCCATCAGAGAAGGCGAACCAGAAGGTTCTAGAGAGAAGGGGGAGGTGAAGGGTTAGAGAGAGACCGGTCTCGTTGCAAAATGAGGGTAAGGGGAGGGGGTCGTTTGATTTATTTTAGGCAAACTAATCTGGGTCGTGATCTCATTTGATCAACGGCTCAGATTGAATTAGAGTTAGGCCGGGTTAATTGAATTGGGTATGGGTTGTTTGAGATGGGGATGAAATTGGGGTTTGAATTGGGACGCAGTTTGGCTAAAATTGTAATGAAATCTGGCCAAGTTTTAAATAGCCAATTTCTCCCTTTTAATTTATAAAAAATAATAAAAGGATTTCTGAAATAAATTGAAAGTTCTGAATCAATAGATAGTATACAAATGTTAAATTAAAAATACTGGAACTAATTTTATAATTATAAAATACTTATTAATTACAAAATAGGCTACAATTGTAATTATATACAATTTAGCTTTAGAAATGCCAAATAAATTTGTAAAAAATATGCAAACACCATATTAATTATATTTTATTATAAATATGAGATGAAATAAGTTATTCACCTAAAAATAATAATTTTGGTAATAATTTTGGATTTTGTACTGTTAAAATAGACAACAAATTGATTCTCAAAAACCTTAAAAATTGAGGAAAAATACCAAAACTTTTGGGCATGCTCATGAAAGTATTTGAGTATATATAGAAAATATATAGGAAAAAATTGAGTATCAACATTATTCTCAGGTGTTCGGAAATGACAAAATTGGATATGTTCGTGGTTTAGGACTTGGTCCAACTCCTTCTGGTCTATAGGGTAGTAGATCTTCCTTAGAAAATATTGTCGGAGAGGATTCGTCTAATGAAGTTGTCCAAAGGTTAACACAAGAGATAACCGAGTTAAAGGATAAACATAATGAAGAAATAAATCTAATGAAACAAAATCAAGAGAAGATGCAATCAGAATTACTCGAAATGCGACAATTGATGCGCAAATATGCTTCCAATGAATCTATGCCTCTAAATATCAATGGCACCTCAATTGAATAGGTAACTCGATTTAATAAGTTATGTACATTATTAATGAAGTTTTAATCCTATAAAAGTATTGTTATCTGGTGTGTTAATATTTATCAGGTCCCTGCTACCAATAGTGGCCATGAACAAGTACCACAAAGATCAAGGATACCTAATGTTGCTGAAAATACTTAAACGTCTCATGGTACTACTCATCTTTATCCTTCGGCAAGCTACTATTTAATTTTTCTATTGTTTGATCAAACTTCTATAGATTTCACCTGCCCAATATGCCCAGGAGATAAATCTCCATGTTTAGTACATTGAGAAAATTCTGTAGCCCAAAGATCTGTGTTTTTCTGCATGTCAATCACTTGTTTGTTACCTGTGTTGTTGTCATTTTGGAATTGGACTATTTCCAATAGAACAGTAACCTCTGCTGCAATATGCGCCTTGGCTTCCTATTTGTTTGGATCTACTGTATTAGTTGTCCTGTTTTGCTCTGATTCATACCCTCTATAGCTTCCTCTCCTCTGCCAGTAGTGGAAAATAATTGCTTGTAAGATGAAAGTGTGTCAAATTCAGTATGCTGATGTGAGCACCACCTATTCTATTCAATTTACTCTATCTATAGTGATAGTGTTAACTATGTTAATTCAAGAAATCAACTATGTTAATTCTTGGAGCCTACTGCAAATAAAATAAATACTAGCTGGAAATCAGGAATCTTAGAATGTAAATGCTTTTTTGGATTGCTATGTTACTGTGAAGCTAACAATTCCGATAAGAACATGCCTGGCTTCAGTGCGGAACTAGAAGCTACGTAATAAAGCTGAATCAGTTTACATCAGGTCTCTTTAAATCAAGGTTTACATCAGGTTTCTTTTAATGATAACTCTACCAACCAATTAGTGAACAGATTTACCAAGACTGTACCAACCAATTAGTAAACAGATTTACCAAGGCTCTTGTTGATGATGTTGTCCTGCACCCTAAGGTGGTGCTTGAGCAAAAGTTAGACAATTTGCTCATGGAATTCCTTTGCAGAGCTTTGCTTCCATTTTAAGGCTTTGAACTCCAGTTTACCCTCTCACCTAGGAATATGTCCAAAACGAACAAGTATCATACAGCCAATTCTCAGAGCCATTCTGCCTAAGCTTTCATAATCTAAGTTAGATAAAATTCTTATTCCATGAGATGCTTGGTCAGTGGTATACTCCATTTTAAACAGTCAAAGACATCTTCTGTGGATCAAAGTTCTTGAAAATAATTGCTTGTAAGATAAAAGTGTGTCAAATTCAGTATGATGATGTGAGCACCACCTATTCTATTCAATTTACTCTACCTATAGTGTTAGTGATAACTATGTTAATTCAAGAAATCAACTATGTTAATTCTTGGAGCCTACGAAAAATAAAATAAATACTAGGTGGAAATCAGGAATCTTAGAATATAAATGCTTTTTTGGATTGCTATGTTACTGTGAAGCTAACAATTCCGATAAGAACATGCCTGGCTTCAGTACTATCTACAGTAGAACCTTTTTCTTCAGGTGTGTTTTTGACCTTTTCTCTGTTTCGAAACAGAGTAATTGCTCTATCGGGAGACTTAGTGTGTTCTGCTATAACTGATGCATAACTGACCAAGCTTTTACTCCTTTGGTCGTTTGAACATCCTGTGATTGTTGCAGTTGTTTCGATGCTTTTCTTTATTGTGTCTGCATTTGCATCTGATACATATTCCTCTCTCCTGATTTCAATTTGAGACTGTGTGACAGTCTCAGTTCTTGCCATTGAATCAATGTTAACAATATTATCACTAACACTTTGATCTTCCTCCTCTATAACCTCCCGATTAGCTTCAGCTTCTGCATTTGTTCCTTCTGGAATTTCTCCTTCGTCGGAGTCTTCCTCAGCCTGCTCCTCCCAAAGTTTGCCACTAGTCAAAGCTAATCTATCCTTATCATTTACTTGCTCAGATATTGTCACACCTCCTTTTTACCTACTACACCCCGAGGAAGGAGTATAATAAATAGAGTTATTTCCAACTTGAAGTAACAATCGAAACGGGATTCATTTGTTAAAAGATTTAGAGTCGCCACTTGGGAGATTTATGGTATTCCAAGTCACCGATTGAATTCCGAATCAAGGAAATTATTGACTCTGTTTAACAGTCCGCGAACCAAAAATCCGGGTAAGGAATTTTGTTAACCCGGGAGAAGGTATTAGGCATTCCCGAGTTCCGTGGTTCTAGCACGGTCGCTCAACTATTATATTCGGCTTAATTATCTGATTTTAAACAATTATAGACCTATGTGCAAATTTAACTCTTTAACCACTTTTATTAAGAAAAATTATTTGGAAAAAAAAAAGGGGTTACACGTACGTACAACCATTTGTTTGGCGCGTCAAAATCATGTCATGCGAAAGTTTGGCTATAAGAAGGTTTGGCCAAAGTCGCGCGAACGCGTACCTTAATTTATTTTCTTAAAATTATAATTATGTCACGCAAACGTGTACACAATCACGATTAAGTCACGCCTAAAGCATGTTGCGATGTTCATAATTTTTCCTAAATTTTGAGATTACTGTAAGGCCTGGAGATTATGGAATGAGTTATTTTGGAAGTCAAAAAATATTTTGGCAATTTAAAGTATTGACAAGTTAACCCCATTAAAAAATATTTACAAATTACTATTATATTCTTGAAATTAAGAAACAACTATTTATTATGAAAGAGTGGCTAACTATTAATCTATGGACCAAAATCAATAAGGCCTGGCACATTAAACTCGTACATCTAATCAGTGTTATAGCATAAAAAATCTCGAACTAAGGATAATTCATCACATAAAAATATAAACAGAGATCAAACAATGGAGTTTTTAATGATAGAGAATTAACTAATTCTAAATTTGTATTCCTTCAAATTTTTATTCCTATTATTCCACTTACACTAACTCTAACACAAGATTGGCACCCAAATAGCAAATTAACACAAAGAAGCAACAAGATGAAAAACAAAAAAAAACAAAAATGACGAATATTACCACTATTACTCTTGTATTAACCACACTTCTATCATTAAGGGTCTTTTCTCCAAATAAAGGTAGCAGTTATAGTTGGAAAAGGTTACAGAGTTTGTAGTTATTGAATATGAACTAAATGATGGAAATACCAAAGTTTCCTAAATAAGACCAGTCATCAACAAAAGTAGCAATCAAACCAACATTACAGTAATCCATAGGGCCCGTTTTATGGAGAACAAGTATGGCTAAGATGATGAAGCATGAAATTGACTAACCACACAGAAACAAACAACTTCCAATTTTGGATGAATTTTTCAAATATGCACGCTGTAATTACAAGAAATAAAAGTTTTCTTGGGACCTGTCTTGCCCTCTTCTGGCAGCCTATCTCCTTGACCAATCAAGACGAGCAACTTCCAATCAAGTAAATTAATCATTATGTATTGCAACTACATACTACTGGGACCAGAGCATGAAAATAGAAATACCAAAGTAAACCAAATGAATATTGGATGAGTGATTCTAAATTCACATTTACTCAAGAAATGCTAATGTTGCCCTCTGTCGATCTTATCACATCACTACAATCCAACTTCTAAGAAATGAATCCGAAATAAACTGAATCAGTAGATACCAATCAGTGTCCAATTACAAATATTATGAAATTCCAAAGGTCACAGAGCAGTCCTACATTATAGATGATATAATAGTAAACTTAGGTTATTATAGCAGTTGAAACATTTCTAAGGCTAGATATTGCAATCATATATGAGGTTAACCTGGAAGGAAATAAGATTCAGCATGAAAATCCTCAGTTCTTAATCAAATTTCAACCCAAAAACTTCAACTACAATTTAAGTTATATCCATGGTGTTTGAGAATACCTGGAGATTGCAAAAAGAAGAATAGAAATGAGGAAACAGTAGCAGGAACAGAACAACAGTTTCGGCAAATCAGTCTTCACAACACACTCGAATCCCAGCAAAATCCAAACCAGTTTTAAAATTCAATTTCAATTTATCACATATCCAAATGGAACAAAAATGATTCAGAGAACACTTTGAGATGCAATTGTAATAGAACAGTACTTTTCAGAAAAAAATTAGCTGTTTCTTTTGGAAACAAAAATTTTTCAGTATTTTTCAGAACTATTTTCTCTGTATTTCCAAGGTATTTTCCAGTGTTTTTTTCTTTACTCATGTATCAAACTCCCAGCCTATTTATAAGCACTCAAATTAGTGCATTTACCACTACCAATTATACTTTTCACTTCTTTAATTATTCACTAGTTAGTGTTATTATTTTAATTTTATTTGTGTTAGTTTTACCCTACCAATATAGAAGCTTCTCCATTGAGTGACCATTTCAAACTTATCCTAATCGACCCCTATCAACACAATCTGAATAAAAATTAACCAAATTCAAACTAACCCTTAATTTGACTGCCCGAGATACAATTCTATTTTTAAAATACACTAATAGCCTAATTGTATCCATAAAACCAATTTAAAGAACAAACTGTGAATAGAAAAATTTTATACCATGGGATTGATCAAATTTCAATTTGAAATTGACCAAGAAAAGAAAAAGAGATGAGGAAGATGAAATATTAGAATAACGCTAAAATAAAAATATGAAAAGAAAACAGAAACTCACTGGTCAGTAGCAATTGAAAACCTTCGAACCTTCACTCCTTTAAACCAAATTTTGATTTTAAATGTGTGTTCTTATCAAGAACACACAGACAAAATCAAAATCGGCTTAAAATACTGACGAATCTTGATTTTGCATCTTTAGGTTAAAAACCTTAGATTTATTATTTGACGGATTATGGTTTGATTTGAGGGTAACGGAGTAAGGATTTGGGAAGATGGGGTCTTGGTGGTCCTAGGGTGTTAGTTTGGGGTTGTTTGGAAGTGGCGCTGCCACCGGAAAGCTAGGGTGAATAGTGGTGGTTGCTAGGGTTCTTATCTTAAAATCAAGATTCGAACTACTCTAAAGGTGTTCGAAGGAAACTAATTACGGAATATGGAAAAGGAGACAAAGGGGGTTCTGTGGTGTATTTTTTGGGCTGATTGGGGTCGGCGCCACCACCGGAAGGCGGTGGGGAATGGTGGCGGCTGTCTCTAGGGTTTGAAGAAGAGAGACGATGGAATGGGGGCGAGGGTTCTGAGGGGGTGTAGGGTCTGTTTGGTCACTTATATACATAGGGTGGAATTGAATCCAGGTCGTTTGATCAAATGAGATCAAAGGCTTGGATAAATTAGCTTATGGAAAACGGGTTCGTTTGGTCTTAGTAGGGGATTGGATCGGTCTGGGGAAAACAGGTCGGGTTATGGGGAGGATTCTTGACCGTTTGATCGAAGAAGATTAACAGTTTGGATATTTTGGGCGAGAAACGACGTCGTTTTGGGATATGCTAGAGACGGACTGGACTGAGGACGGGTCTCAGCCGATTTTGGGTATGGATTTGGCCAAAAATCAATTGGGCCAGGGGAATTTGGCCCAATTTTAGTTCCTTTCTCTTTTTATTAATTTTTTCTTTTATTTTCTTCTTAAATTAATTTCAAAATTAAAATCAAAAATCCTAACACAAATTATAAAACTAAAATTGACTTAAAAATACTAATCCACTTTAAATAATATTTATCACAAGTAATTAAACACTAAAAATAAAAATAATCGCATAATTCGACATTAAACATTTTAAAAATGTAAAATACGTTATTTTTGATTCCTTCATTTTTGTACAATAAGTAATTTACCACTCGACTCAAAAAATTATAAAATTAAATCCTAAACGCAAATGCAACCTATTTTTTTGTATTTTTTATTTATTTAAACAAATAAACATGCATGGACAGAAATGTAAATAATGACAGAAAATACCATGAAAATTCACAAAATTGCACACAATAAAACAAATAATTTTTGTTTTGATTTTGTGGGAGTAATTCATGTGAGGCAAAAATCACGTGCTCACAGATATACCAAATGTATCTATTGATTGAGAAAGGATATCTTGACATGATTGATTAGTGGTAACTAAATTTTCTCCAAAGGTCTTGTGTACCCAGTATGCAGTGAATTCTTTCTGTGACGGATTTTGGTCCATATTCTCTTTTTTAATTTGATTGAAAACAGAAGCATTTGTATTTAACTTGCTTTGAAATTTTGGTATTCCGCCTGTATTAGCAGTAGGACTTATTATTGGAGTAACAACATTTGCAGCTGCAGCTACCTTCTCATTTAATTCCAGATTAGCTATGTTCTTTGGAACATAGCTTTCACCCATCAACATGATTTTATTACCTTCGTTACAATCACTATGTTCTATTTCTAGCACTGCAAATCTGTTCAATGATTGAATTTGGTTTGCCTGGATTCTGCTACCTCCACCAGTGCCAATTGACGATCATTCTTGTTTTGCTGAACTGCTTCAGAAATTGTAATCAGCTCATGCCCATTTTTTCTTTAATCAATGTTCTGATATTTAACCTCTTTCACACGATTATCCTTCACCTCCTTCCATTGTTCTCCTTTTTGTCCTGTCGAGCTTGTATGAATTCCTCTATCTAAACTATACTACTATATGGTTAACCTTATTTTTTTTTATGTCTGGACTAATGCACTTCTTGAAAGGGTTTTGTACTTAACAATGACTTTAAGCATGTAGTGTATTCATTTCCATTTCCGAGCGATAACAGAACTCTTTCTTTGATATCCCCTGTAATATATTGCTACAAAGAAAAGCCTTACAAAAAAATTGGCTAAAAAGAAAAGCACCTAAGAAAACAGTCCTCTCCTAAATCCATGTCGAGGAAAAAAAATTAGTCCATCTCGTAGATATTAAGATACAGGCTGATTTGATATGTTTGCTTGTATGATATGTATTTACAAATATACTAAAATACTTCATACATGAGACTATACATACTTTTGGGACATTAATGAAGCAGATTCTTGCAATTTTGTTTGTGTCCCTTTTTGGTTATGGACTTTTAGTTTCATAACCTCGCAAACTATTATCAGCTTTATTGTTTGGCAACATTTACTTCCTATTGATATGGTTATTTTATAATTTCAGGTCATACAATCTGATGTTCGATAATTTAGCGGGTGGAAGATTTCAATATGACGAAGAGTTTCAGAGATTATTTGAAGATTGTTATTCGTTAAGATTAGTTATATAGTGACATTAGCTATTTACTTCAAACAATATGAGTTATTTTTTAAGGTTTTGTGATATTAATATTTTGGATTATTAGTGCTTCCTTTTGTTCGTTAAGATTTAACGAGATATACTATAGTTTTATGAATTAATATCAATATATTTTGTTATTTGCATTATTTTTTGGTCGAATGTAGTAGCTATTATTAATGGTGGCTAAACTTACCGTTATAGCTTGTGAATTTTATTGCTAATTTAACAAGATTAAGACGTTTATACAGGAATACTGTAACCATTATATTGCTATTAAAGATGATTTTTAGCGGATTGACTTTGCTATCCATTAAAATGGACGCTAAAGGGGAATACTAATACGTTTTTAGAAGAGATATTGTTGCCAATTTAATTGCCACAAAATAATTACCGCTAAAGGTATTGACTTTTAGCGACAAATATTTTGAATTTAGCGGCTATAAAAATGGACGTTAAAGGAGCATTATTAGTCGTTTTTAGAATTGGTTTAGCAGCCATAATAATTGCCACAAACAATTGCCATTAAAGCAGATGAGTTTTAGCGCCAATAACTCATACCCTTTACCAGCTTCTGACAGAAATGTCGCTAAAGGCTTTACCGACCCCAGCATCACCGGCTAAAGATCACTTGTCGGTAAATGCTATATGGCCATTGTTATTGCCGCCAATACTGTTTTTTATTGCCACTAAAGGTCCTTTTTGTAGTAGTGATGTTCATAAACTGCTATTATGCAACTAATTTAGAATTGTTCTTAGAAGCTTTATATTTTTCATGGATTTGACGTTCTCTTTTGGGAACTTACGTTGGTCTGCGATACATTTTAGACCTAGGCCTTTACGGGTTTAAAATGCATCACTAAGGTCTAAGGCTTGTTAACTTATATACCCAGCATCCCTCTTATGTTTTACCGCTGTGGGACTCCGTCTAAAGTCTGGGGTATTACATACACCCCTTCTTATGGACTCAACATCCTCGCTGAGATTTGCCCAACTGCATGGGATTCGCCTAGACTCAACACTGAGGTTTTCTCCGCCTAACCGGAATTTGCCTAAACTCAGTTGAACTCTGAACCATCATCGGCAAGGCTGACATAAGAGTGGCTCTGATACCATCCGCAACAGCCCAACCCACTAGTGATATTGTTTGTTTTGAACAGAGACCTTCACGGGTTTAAAACGCGTAACTAGGGTCTAAGGCTTTTAACTTATATACCCAGTATCCCTCTTGTGTTTTGTCGATGTGGAACTCCATCTAAAGTCTTGGGTGTTACAGGTATAGCTTTTCCAATGAGCTTGAATGGAGTTGCCCTATTCGTCCATTGTAAAGTAATAACATTATGGAAGCTCCATTCATGACTTGAAAGCGAAGGACTCCTAACCACCTAACGTATACATAAAGATCAAAATCAGATCCTATATGGAAATCACACCAATCTGAGTATCACACTCCAGATCCAAGTTGGAGACAAAAACAGATAGGGGTTCATCATCAAATTACTGTCGTCAACTTTGTAAAATATCTTGAACACAATTTCTTTCAATCAACTAGGATATAATGTTGCCAAACAACAAAGCTAATAATAGTTTGCGAGGTTATGAAACTTTAAGTCCACAACCAGAAAGGGACGTAAAGCAAAAGTGCACGAATCTGCTTCATTAAAGTCCCAAAAGTATGTATATATAGTCTCATCTATGAAGTATTTTAGCATATCTGTAAATGCATAATCATAAAAGCGTACATTTCAAATGAGTCTTCTGGACATTTTTCGCCCAAAAAATTTCAATTGGCGACAGGTTTTCTGCTAAAACAAATCTTAATGCATGATCTGGTGCTCTCTAGCTTAGAAATGGAGCTATTCTCAAGTCATCACGTAACTACTTCAGTTTTAGGGACATCTTAGATAAATTCTGATCAGTTGTTAAGCTCAATAAAATGTTGAAAGGGCACACCTGGCGGATCCTGTATAGCTTAAAGATTATGTAAAGAAAAAAGAAGATATATTTTCTATACCAATTTGATTTCAATGTTTGTATGTAACATCTGTCTGCTGGAATCTTCAGGGGTGGGCAGCGGTTGGTCCTAAGCAATTTTGTTTGCTTAGCATTAGGTTGTTAAATGAAGCCCTGCCTTATTATGCTCCACTATACAGCAGTCTTGAACTTTAATACAACCTTTTCTGATCCCGCTGGAGGGGCATCATCACATGATTCTGCTTGCCTGTAGAAGGACCCTTTGAAGCTCATCAGCAATTCCAGGCAGTAGCACCGGTTTACGAATAATTCCGTTCATTCCAATCTGCAAGCATTTTCCACCAACATCTTCATCAGCAGATGCAAAACCAACAATCAATGGCCAGCTGCGGCTGCGAAACTTCCTAATTCTCATGGTTACTTCGAAACCATCTAAATCAGGCAGGTGAAGATCCAAAAGGACAATTTGGAATGAAGATACAGCAGGGCCAAGAGCACCAAGACAGTCGTGTCCCGATGAAACTGCAGAAACAATGCATCCTAATTTTTCAAGTAGCTTCCTTGTTACAGCTCTATTCACATCATCATAATCTGCTAAGAGAACATTAACCCCCTGAAGAAGTGAGTGTGCATGCGAGTGATCAGAAGATTCTCCATATTCAGGAATGCCTATGGCAATTGATGGCCGCAGTTGAAACCCAAGAATGACAGTCATGCTTTGATCAAAACCTTCTTGATTTGGGACTACCCAGATGTCTCCTTGCATCAACTGCACATTATTTTCACATATCAGAGGGATGTTAGTTCAACCCTAAATTAACTGCAAATATATGCACATTAAATTGTTATGAAAGGAAAAGAAAATAACAAAAAAGCAGTGTACTACCAACTTCTATGCATGGTTTCAGATTTTCATTGCCAATAACTGAGCTAAAAGCTCAATAAATCAACTGAAGCAATTTTCTTATCATATTTCCTAGTAAGGAATCGATTCTATGTCAAAGCGAAATTTGGGGTATTTACTTATATGAGAAGATTGGGTAAAAATAGGTACAAGCAATCAAGGTCGTGACATTGCACTATCTCTTCTAGCACAGAAGTTGCAGTAGTTCATGTCATCCGCATAATTTGATGCAAAAGGTCTCATCCAACTCAAGAGAAATCTCAAACGAGCCTGCACCAATGTCATTTTTCCCTAGAGATAACAACTTTACTTGCTTCTCATAGTTGAGTGTCTAATGTTACCACAGAAGAAAGAGCTTAAAACCAAATGAGTTGGGTGCATAAATTCCAGTTATATGACACATGCATAGATGCAGCTATTTAGCAATAGAGTACCTGAACTAGCTTTCTGCACACTGTGAAGCTCAACCTTTCCTCCACTTCCCTACTGCGGCGTGTTTCACAACAATGTGGCAATGTGGATGTTATGCCCTCTGGCTGAGAATGATTATTGCTTGATCCAACTTCAAACCTGATATAGAAATTTTCAAGAGATGAGTGTGATCTCCTTGTCTTCCAAGCTCCGTCGATGCCTTCCCTTCTTGCACTTTCTGGGAGAACTCTAAATGTAAGATAACCTCCATTGGGGTCCTTCAAAAGATTGCCAACCATATGAAGAATAACTTGAAAAACTCTTCTTTCATCACCCAAGACATGATTTGGCAAAGATTTGTCAACCTCGATGGAAATATTGTAACCCCTATGAGCACATAAACACTTGGCAAGACAAGCAGCTTCTTTTATCATGGAATGTAGCTGAAAATGCCTCATCTCCAAAGGGAATCTACTATTGTCCTTTGTTGAAGTATCCATCACATCATTTATTAGGGTTGACACAACATTGCTGGTTTTAGCCATTGCATCCACAAGAAGCTGCTGCTCATTACCCAAGTTATCATCTTGCAACAAGGAGAGAAGACCCAAAATTGAGTGCATGGGTCTTCTCAGACCATGGCTCATAACCATCTGAAATGCATTCCTTGCTTGACTCGCCCTAAGTGCATCCTGCTTTGCTTGTAGCAGAGCTCGATTTCGCTCCTCCAATGTTTCTCTCATATGCTGAGACTCTTCAAGAACTGCAGCATGGGACAGAGCCACAGCAACCTGATCAGCCACGACCCTGACTATCTCAATTTCCTGGTTGCTCCAAGATCTACCTTGTTCACCAGGAAGAACCAAAACCAGTATTGCATAACATTCTGGGACAAGTTCAGGAGTTCCACCTTTGAAGTTCGACACCTTCAGCATCGGCATCCTAACAGCAGCCACAGCTCCTGGTTCACTACTCCCCCCACTACTCGCAGCAGCAAGTGGGGAGTCGGCATCAAGTAACTTTACTCCATCACTCCCCTTAATCTCCCTTACATCTGGATCACTTGTCGGAATAGGTAAATTATACATACTAGAAAAGCTTCTTCCTTTCAGCTCATGAATCAGGTTCATCTCAGTTTTATTCTCATTGGGCTTCCAAATAGCACAATTATGCAAATCCAGTGTCTTCGCTAACTCCACCAGAGTAGTATATAATATTTTATGACGATCAACTGACTTTCGAATCTCTTGCGTAAGCATCCGGACATGCCATCCAGCTTCCTTTTGCTGCTTTATTAGTCCAACTTCTCGACCAAGATCCCAAGTCTTCTTCTTCAGCATAAACTCCCTCACTTTGATTTTGAGCAGCATAGGAAAGAGGGTGATAAGGGTTATAGCAGTGGCAAAGGATACTAGTGCAGTGAGGACTTTAAAAATGGTTAGAGCAAGCATAAGCTGAAATGGGTGTTGGCCATAGTAAGTCCAGAAATTGAGCAAATGAGTCATCCCACACAGAACAATGAATGCAATAAATTGGAAGAGCACCCATTTGAATGGAAAGTTAGAACAGCTTACAAAGTAGAGGAGCTCAATTGGGATGGAAAAATAGGCTATCGCAATAAATAAATCACTGATTCTTTGGCACTCTAAGATACGCTCAATGCTCCAATATCCTTCATCATCACAGTTACAACGAGGGAAACCATTATCAGCAGCCGATAAGGAAACAAGGAATGACAAAATTAACAAAGCTGATGCTAATGTCCTTAACATTGCATCCAATTTGACCAAGTCTTCAGTTCATTTGTTGGAGAAACTATATATCTACTATTTCAGCAGCGAAGCCAGTTTAATCTGCAATTATAGACCTGACAAATCCAACCACATGCATGAAACAACTTGTTATGTTCATTTCCAGTTCAACAACGTGACCAAGAACATGAAAACACCTTTTCTAGAGCAAAGAAAACGAAGCGGTATGGCATCAATATAAAATTCCAGAGATTGATTCAAGTGCATGCACCAATACCCGCTTGCAATAACATATGTTGCTTAATTTCCAAAGAGCACAGTCTCAAAGACAAACTAGTCCTACAATTTAAAAGGAAATTTTCTTGCAAAATTGTTACTTCAACATAACAAGTCTAGTAATTTTTTAATGACAAGTGGTGTCTGGCTCAACTCAACTATTCCACGGGTACTAGATATTATATTTATCGCAAAATTGTTACTTCAGAATTACTATTATATCAATCGCAAATACAGATTCAGACTCATAAGTCCACCACTATGTCATCCATAATCACCCAATTACCAACAAAGAAAAAATGAACAAGTAAGAGACCACTAAAAGGAACAATAATTAAATAAGCATAAAATTCAAGTAAAACTTGAAAAGGTAAAAAATAAAAATAAATAAAATTCTACCTGGAATAAAAACGAACACATGTTTATTATAGAGCAAAATCCAGAGCAAGCCAATCCAATAAAGAGATCTTATGGTTCACCCACATGCAGACCCACAATAAAAATAAATACGTAAATTTAGGGGCCGTCATCTTCTTCTTATCCGAAACTCCATCAAAAACATTGCTTCCTCCCACGCCTGCAGTGGTATCCTCAACAACTTAATGGTCCTAATACACCACATCTACTCATAATTTTACCATAACACAATTACGCGCCCACTTTATAAACGGGTACCACATTACAACCCATTTAACTGTTCCGGGCTCCAAATTCAGAACGCCGTCGCCGGCACCACCACAAAACTGGCGGTGATGTAGGGGCAAAACTGGATTTTCACTTGAGCACTTTTTCCTTGAAGAAGATTTATTCGTACTAGCTAAACTTTTGTTTAAGCAAATGAAACTTCTATAAGTTGTAGAGAGAAAGAGAGTGACATTGCAAGCACTATATATATAGAGAGAGAGAGGAGAGAGAAGTAAGAGGTATTTTGGCGCCGTTGTTTGTTGAATAGGAGAGAAGAAAATGGAAGCAAAGTGAGGAGGAGAAGGATGGGAAGGAGAATCTAAGGTGAGGGGGGTGGAGTAGGGTGGGGCCCACAGTCCTTAGATGAAGAGAACTTGGACGCACTTTTGCCAAATAAAGTAGTCCTTTTCCACAATGGATCTAATATTAGACTCCATTATTTTATTTTTCGAAATCTATTACACACACACTCTCTCTCTCTTCTCTGTATCTTTCTCTAGAGAGGAAAATGAAATAGCGCACGTGCCAATGGAGTAGATTAAACGCGCTAGTGGAGGAGCGTGAAGGATATTCATACGGAAAAGCATCGCAGACATACTGGTTGGCTGGACGTACACGGCCCCATGGAAAACGGACAAAGCTAAGATGTGTCAAAATATTTCATACTACTGTAAAGTATAAACATTTTAATTGAGAAGGGACCTATTAGAACAAGTTCTCTACCATTTCAAGTTTTTTAATGTAATTTATAGTGAAATATAATACTCTTAGTGGAAAAAACTACATGAGTAAACTAATTATCAGTGATATATAATTATTAGCTAGCTTTATTGAGCCCGAACTAGTTATATGAAATTATAAGTTGTCTCATTATATTCTAATTACTTTTTTCACTTGATATGTATCGGTTCTTCTTCTATTTATTTTTTTAAATCGTTGAAGAAATACTTTAGTTCGGTGTTGCAGCGTATGCTAAAAGAATTAAATTTACAATTCAAATCAAAAAATGTGATGCACATGATCAATGACCCACATTTACTGCGGGAGAATCGTGAGACAATTGCGCGTGGTTGTCACAAGTTAGAGGGGTCAAATTCCAGTTGGGAATAAAATAAAGAAAGAAATGTCTCAGAATCCAAATTAGTTCAAGATGGAGAGATCAATTTTATTTTGGAAATCATAAATTTGAACTCAAAGCACGAAGTTTAAGAAAAAATTAAAAAATATAGAATTTACATTCCTAAACATATTAAAAAGGGGATAAAATATTTATGTGATTATAAAAGGCTCTTATTAAGGGTAAATTTGTAAGTTTAAGCTAAATTATTTCCAAATTTAAAAATTGGTCATTCTTTTTAGAACAAATTCAAAAAGAAATAGGTTCACATAAATTAGAACGGTGGGAGTAGTAGTTAGCATATATTTATCCATTCATTTTAAAGAGGTTCTTCTTTACTCTCTCAACTCTAAAGCATCACATGATTAGTTAATTTAGGCCAAACCCATAAGCAACCCCTTTAGGTTGGCTCCGCTTTTCATTTGGTATTTCAACTCGGACCTTTTCCATTTTAACACTTTAACCTATAACTGCATGTGCCATTTAAACACAAAATACTGACATGTTAGCTAACTAACAGTGATATTTAAAGTTAGCGAATTATTTTCTGCCACTTGAATTAATTATCTACGTAACTCCCTACCAAAAAATATGATCATGTAGCATGTAATAACATGCTCCGTAAAAATAAACCGCACTCCTTTAATTTTCCAAAAGCACACATCGTCTCTCTCACCCCGCTAAACCAAAATCCCAAGCCCTAAGAGATGAAACCATGGATTTTCAGTCTTTGTTCGTTCGTTTGAAGGCTAGATAATCCAAAATTCGTTTGAAATTTCATCTGTATTTCATTATGTTCAGTTTTTATTTGGAACGATTCTTACAGTGGACCTTCATTGTTTGCTTTACATAACACCAATGTTTTGTTCTTAAATTTGTATTGTTAAATTTTAGAATTTCAGTTGTTAAAATGCAGTTTGCAGTCAGTTCTAGTCAATTTGTGCTGAGAACTATCTGCTCTTTCCGATATGGCTATGGAGTTCGAATAAAAAATCATGAACGAAGAAGAAGAAGCAACCAACAAATTAGGGCCATGGAGTTCGAGTTAAAAATCAGGGAAGAAGAAGAAAAAACAACTAACAAATTAGGGCAATACAGTTCACTTTCCTATTAATTTTGATTAAAGCTTCAACAAATTGCAAAAAAAAAAAAAAAAAAAAAACTTTGAATATTCATGGCGATGGAGCTTTTGAGAATTAAGGATTTTTTTGCATTTGATAATGGAGAAAGGATATGGGAAAGTGGTGTATAAATGGGACTCCAACGATAAAAATTTAATACCGTAAAAAGGGGAGTGATCTTACCCCTCCTAAAGGCCCCACGCGCGACATGGGTGACGAGGTCACTCGATGTGATAGGTAAGTATTTTGTGTTTAAATGACACATGAGGTAAGTGGTTGGAGTGTCAAAATAGAAAAGGTTTGAGTAAAGGTGTCAAAATAAAAGGCAGAGCCAACTTAAAGAGGTCGCTTATGGGTTTGGCCTTAATTTTATTTTTATAATTTTATTTTGCAGTTTATGATTATTCTTTATCTGTCACGATCCTAAATCACCAGTCGCGATGGCACCTAGCTCAAACCGCTAGGTAAGCCAACTAACAAATAAAAACTACTCATATGAGATTATAAGAAAATAGTAAATAGATAACTGAACATTTACAAATTTATCCAAGACCTGTTAGTACGACTCATGAGCTTCAAAGACTTGGAATTTACAAAGCTAGTATGAATAAATACACGTTATGTTTGAAAGATCCATAAACAGAATAACAACATCTAAGCTACCAAGGACAAGAGGCAGCTATATCCAGAATGCGCGAACATCTTCAGAATCAGCACTCGATATCACCAGCAGCTCAACTTTAGAAATCTGTACACATCGTACAGAAGTGTAGTATCAGTACAACTGACCCCATGTACTGGTAAGTATTTTGTCTAACCTCACCGAAGTAGTGACAAGGCTTTCAATTAAAAGATGTTTATTGTTATAACATGTACATTAGATTAATAGTAAAAGCAGTTCAAAGCATAACAGATAAAAGTATTGTATACAACTCTGCGAGACAGTCAACAATTACTAAAAGGAATCACAGTAGTAGATTTACAATTTTTTCTGGTATAAGAAGTATATCCAAGATATCACGTCAAACGACACAATAACAGCCTTCATGCTTCTATCTCTGCCTCACCATATATATATATATATATATATATATATATATATAAACAGGAATTACAAAGTAGAAAATACGCAAGTACAATAATGAACAAGGATACACATGTGGGCAACAGTAAAAGACTAAGCGAAACGCACGTGAGTAATAACAACAATTGGAAAACAAAGAATATCAACTTCAATTAACTAGCATATTGGAGGCCTAAGTATAAATATAATAAACGGAAAAGGGTTCAAAATGCCCCTAAACTATTAAAAAATATTAAAAAATATCTTTCATCCACCTATTAGGCTAAAAATACCCCCAACATCCACCTTTTTGGTTCACTTATGCCATTTGACTGTGAGATCAATGCTAAATTAAAAATAATTACCTAAAAAAATTGCAAAATATTTTTTTTAAACTAATACGCAAGTAATCCACTAATTTAGTAAAGTCTTCCTCTTCTTTTTTTATTTTTTTTACAAAAAAATATTTTTTTTTCTTTTTTTTCATTTTTTAAAGTTTTTTAAAGCATTTTTTTTGTAAAAACTGAAGAAAAAAATTGTAAAAATAGAAAAAATAAATGTTTATAACAAAACTATTTTCATTTTTAAAAACTGAAAATAATATTTTCAACAAAATATTTTCGTTTTTAAAAAAATATTTTTTTCAGTTTTTAAAAAAACAAAAATATTTTTTTCAATTTTTACAAAAAAAAAATCTGTTTTTACAAAAAAAAATTCTGGTTTTTACAAAAAACAAATTGCTTTAAAAACTGAAAAAATAAAAACAAAATTCAAAAATGAAAATAAAAATATTTTTTTCAGTGTTTAAAAACGAAAATATTTTATTAAATTTTTTTTTTTACAATATTTTTTCCAGTTTTTACAAAAAAATGCTTTAAAAAATGAAAAAAAATTCTTTTGTAAAAACTTAAAGAAGAAGAAGACTTTACTAAATTAGTGGACCATTGGTGCATTAGTTTTATAAAACGAAAATATTTTGTAAAATATTATTTTTTAAATAATTATTTTTAATTCTACATTGGCCTAACGGTCAAAGGGCATAAGTAAACCAAACAGGTGGATGGAGGGGTAGTTTTAGCCCAATAGGTGGATGAAGGATATTTTAAAACCTTTTCCAATAGTTTAGGGGCATTTTGAACCCTTTTTCGTATTATAAATAAGACGGAAATACATGATTTTTACAAGTTGACAAGTAAGGGCATGAATAGTTAACATGGTAGAAGGCTTATACTAAGTGCAACATAATAGATACAATATGAGTATAATTATAAATGAATGAAATATTCATGGTATGTGCAAGTTAAGCAAGTAGAAGGTATGAGCAACAAAACTACAATTGAAATAGAGATCAATGACAAAACAATAGCAACAAATCCATCAGATCTATAATTATGACAATAACAGTTCAAGGTAAAGACATGAACATATACATGGAAGGCTGATATAAAACATAATTCATGTCCCCCATCCTCGTCTGCACGGAAACACCCATCATGGGGTGACCTCACGATAACATACAATCATAACAATATAAATGAAATGGTACGACATCACCCTTCGTGCTTTTACTCTCAATAGCATGGCACAACATCACCCTTCGTGCTTTACACTCTTACTTACATGATAATGAATATAAAATGGCACGGCATCATGCTTTGTGCTTTACACTCTTCCTTACCAAGCATATGAATATTAATAAAATGGCAAGGCAGGAAGTATAAATAACATCGAGGAGAGTGTTCAACGAATATTCCAAACAAATTCTCAATCATTGCTTTACAAGCCAACAATGATCAATAAATCCTTAAGGGCCATATAATTCAAGTACTTTTACAAATCCCACAATTTATGAACAACACAAGTAAGGAATATAGCATCTCAAAATATCGATTGTAGTAATGTATTAATGATTATGCATAAAGATGACGAAATTAGACGCATCAATGAATTCTCAGAATTCTATCAAATTTGATCAAGTTATATTAGTCTAAGTCTCGATTCTAACATTTAATAGTATGTTCTCAATATCTAGAAATCAAGTGAGGCATGAAGTAAGAAGGTCACGAAATTCTACAAAAACAAATGTAACATAATCCACCTCTCAAGCATGATTAACCTTGACACATACATATACGCTTGTCACCTCATATATGTATCACCACCGCATGTAGCAAACTTTGACAAACAAGAGGAAAAAATCCCTCAACAAGTTAGGCAAAAAACTTACCTCAAACAAGCAATTAACAATACCGAACAAGCCAAGCGATGCTCCAAAAATACTATCACGTGCGTAGTAACCTCCAAACGGCTCAAAACTAGCCAAAAAAATTCAAATACATCAAATAAAGCCCAAGGAAACAATTCCAAATGATAAAGATCGAATCCTAAATCAAATTTCAAATCCGATAAAAAATACACCTGGGCCCATGCCTCGGAATAACAAAACTCACAAAATCCGATAATTCATTCAATTACGAGCCCAACCATACTATTTTTACTCAATTCCGACTCCAAATCGATGTTCAAAACTCAAAAATTCATATTATGAAACTTTAGGCCGAAACCCCCAATTTCCTCTTTAAAATTCTTCAACCAAAAGCTAAAATCGAAAATAGATTCATGGAATATAACCAAAACTGAGTAGAGAACGCTTATCCCTATTCATATGGTGAAAATCACCACAAATATTTCCCAATTCTGAGCTCCGCAACTCAAAACATGTTAAATGAACAAAACCCTCGTTTTAACACTGTTCTACCTCGTATCTTGTGCCAAATGATCTCGAAACTCGCTTTTGATACTACCAATGGATTCCTTGTGAAATTATAGTCAAATTAAGATCTTGAATCACTCCATTTGACCTTATATTGAATGAGATATGTTGGTTTCAATATTTAAAAATAGTACAGATGTTTAAATACGAAGTTAGTGACAATTTCGTAATTAATCTGAAAAATCTGGCAACCCAATTTTTAATAGAATCACCATAAACTCCTCATATGTTATCCAAATTCGACGATTTTTTTGCTATGACTCCATAATTACGATACAGATCTAATGCTTCAATAAAAAAGAAAATTTAAGCTCATTTTCTTAATGTTGTACCATTTATGCTTGAAGAAACAACGTCGAAACATAAAAAAACGAGCGCAACACAAGCCAAACCTATCCGAAACTCACCCGAGGCCTTCGGGTCCACGTCCAAACATACCAACAAGTTCCATAACATAACACAGACTTACTCGAGGCTTCAAAACACACATAACAACATCGAAACAACGAGTCACACCTCAATCCAAAAATCAATGAACTTGAAACTTCAAACTTCCACAAGCGATGCCGAAACCTACCAAATCACGTCCGATTGCCCTCAAATTTTACACACAAGTCAAATTTGACATTACGGGCCTGCTCCAACTTCCGGAATTGAAATCCGACTCCGATATCAAAAAGTACACTCTCGGTCAAATTTTTCAAAAAATTCAACTTGCGTCATTTCGAGCCAAATTCAACTATGGACCTCCAAATAACAATCGGAAGCGTTTCTAACTCCAAAATCACCCAACGGAGCTAACAGAGTCATCAAAATTCCAATATGAGGTCAAATACTAAAAAGTCAAACTCGGTCAACTATTTCAAATTTAAAGCTCCCTAGTTGAGAATTATTCTTCCAAATCAGTCCCAAATAACCTGAAAACCAAAACCAACGATCCACATAAAGTCAAAATATATCATACGAAGCTACTCATGCCTGTAAACTACCGAGCGAAGTGCAAACCAGTCGGGTCATTACATTATCATGTTGATATTACAAGCAAGTTTTTCCTTCCTCAATATAAAACCAAACCAAATCAAATATATTCAATTTTTACCGATTTTATTCCCTTTTTTTTTATTTGATACGTTTTTTTTATTTAGTTTGAACATACTTACTTTCAGCTACTTTTAATAAGGTAATCCAAACAAATCTAAGAAATTAATTTTTTTAAAATTTATGGTTTAAAATATATCATAATAATTGTATGTTTATAAATTATATCATTAGAATAAATAAAATTCTTAAAATTAAATTATTTATAAATATAAATATATTATTTGTTTTAAAATAAATTAATAAAAAAAACTGTCACATAAAATTTAATTGAGGGAGTAATATACAGTTGTAAACACTGTTCTTTAACTCTTTTTTTTTTTTTTTTTTTGCTAATAAGCTCTTTAACTCTAGTTCTGCTCATTGCGATCCATTACCACAATTCAATAAGATTCTGTCCTTTCCCTTTTCTTTTTTCCATTTAATAAAGGAAAATTACCAGCTATGTCCATTTATAAGTAGCTCATTATAAAAATTGGCCAATTGACAAAATATTACTAATATTAGCCAAATTAGTCAATTAGCTATTTGTAGCAAAAAAAATCAAATTTTTGCTTCGTTTTGAGTAGGTATTATTAAAATAGATTGGGAACAACTTAAGGAGCTTGAATCTCAGTTTTGGGATTATTTGGTAAAGTTTTTGAGGTGGTTTGAATTAAAAATTCGAAGTAAAAACTGAACATGAAAAAAATGATATGTGTATCACACTGTGTATCATTTGTGTATCACATATATATCAAATTTGTATCAATTGTGTATCACATATATATCCATGTATACATGTGTATGAGATACATGCGTGATACATGTGTCGCTTTTTTGAACTCGATTTAATTACGAATTTTAATACAAAACCAGTCCAAATCACCTCCAATCTTTCTCAAATTTTATATATTGAGTTATCTATATATTTTCAATGAATTTCAATTATACCCATTGAAAAAGTTTCTTTTTTGTTTAGAGTTTTGGAATATTGTATAGATTTTTGTATTTCATCACCTTATTTGCTACCCCGTCTATGAAATATCCTTTCCATCGTGTATCTAATGTTACTAATCACGCTTAAAAATATGGAAGGTGATTTTTGTATGTGATTCTTTGAGAGAAAGAACCATATTATTTGAATTTTTAATTTTTGTTGGCTAGTTTTGATAAGTCTATGATTAATGACTAGAGATTGGTAAGTTGAGATTTATTTGGGATATTTGTGTAAGTTTCTTTTAATAAAAGATGCAGTTCAAAACTTCAAATGGAAGTCATCAAACATGTTTTTAAGATAATGTCCTTATCTTTTTACAATCACATCTTTATCTTTAGGAATAAAACGTGACATTTTCCAATTCCTTTTTTTTTTGTTGGAAACATTTTCCAATTCCGCTCAAATACTTTGACAAAACAAAGTCTAACAGAAAATAGTATCTCCAAATAAATGTCTTCTTGGTTTGATTTTAAATGAACTATCTTTTTTTCCTTTTCCTCTTTATGAGGGAATTTCGGACCCCAAGGTTTGGTGTTTGAACAATTTACATCATGTAGCTTCTTTTTTGTGCACTAATTTACTCCCTAAACCTTCTATGCCAATCATTTTCCGGCAAAATGAGTTAGTAATATGTCAGAATGCCCCAATCTTGAATAATCCAAGAATTTTTTTAATGTAACTCTCTAGTCAACGCAGAAACATATATGGAAACTCTCGCCCGAAAAATTTAATTGACCTAGTGGTGACAAAATAGATTTAAAAAATGGTTAATCGTTCATATTATATATTAAAAAATAGGTTTAATAATGAATATTTAAAAATTAGTCAAATATGGTGAAGATTCATATTATCCACTTAAAAACGGATAACCAATGAGTTTAATTTTTACATTTGCAAAACTCAAACTGGAGGTTGCTCAAGTTTCGGAAACTAGCAATTCTCCCAAAAATAAACATATTCAAAAAGCCATATATAATATGGATAATCCCATTTTCTATCAATATTAAACAAGATCGGGTCAGATATTTTATCCATTTTGCATTATCAATTTTCGATCCACCAATATCTGATCTGACCCGCCCTTTTGCCACCCCCAATTTGACCCAGGGGCAGAAACTTAGGACTTAAGGCTTAGGTCTTATTTGTATGGCAAAATAAATACTTTACCCATCGACCTTGCACTCAAATCTCTCTTACACACTTGTTAAACACGGGAATAGTATTACGCACCAAAACTTTTAAAAGTGTGTCAATTACACACTTTTTTTGCCATGTGTCACATGAGTGTATTACACATAAAAGAGGCGCGTGAAAACTAAAAAATTCATCTGAAATTAAGTTTTTTATTTTTATTTTACCGTTTTTAATTATTTCCTTTTTAAAATAAAGAAAAAAAAATACAAACACATGTCTTCTTCCTCAACCCCAAACCCCAGCGCTACCCCCCTGTCTTTTTCTCCACCCCCATCTTAGTTTTGTCTACCCCCTCTTGTTTCGCCTCTCCAACCTCTATGACTAAGAAGAAAAAGAAAAAGAAGAAGAAAAGGGGAGCCATTGGGCATTGTAAAAATCACAATTACTAACCTTTTGAAAAAACTTGAAAATTTAATCGGGTCTTGTTGATTTTGGTATTCCATGACCTATAAAATTAATTTGAATTCATGATTATTGTTGAGTAAAAATTTACTAAAAATATCATTCTCAAAAAAAATGTACTAAAAATATGCTGAAAATTTGGTGATTAATTTTGATAAAATTCAAAAAAACACCTAACAAGTTTGAAGCTTTGGGTTTGAACTTGAATTTAAAATTTGTATAAGGATTTGTGACGAATGTAGTTAAAACTTGTTAAAAATCGGCAAAGAATTGAATCTATAGTTTGGGAAGAAGGTGCTTGTGGTGGAAGGATTGGTGGTGGTGAAGAACATGATGGGGTTGGGAAGATGAGGAGGGGAGTTTTCTTTTCGGCTTCTTTTTTCTTTGGGAAGATTTGGGTTTGGGGGAAAATGTCAAACTTGTCAAGTTCCGAACTTGTTCTAGTTCTTCCTGGAATTTCAATAACTTTTGTTCGAGCTGGGAGGAACTTCCCTTGGAAACCTGAATACTCTGGGGAACCTCTACCCTTTCAACAGAGTTCTCCTTCCTGATGTTGCTCAAATCTTCCATTTTTCCCTTGTTCTTGTTTCTGATAGGACCTAGAGGAGGAGGAGGTGGAGGGCCCTTGGATCTTGTGGAATATGATGACGATGCAAGAGT
>MU745295.1:41952-62041 GCA_026770625.1 Nicotiana glauca
TTTTATTTGTAATAGTTTTCCAGTAGTTGCAATGCTTGCTTGTTTACTTATTTGCTTGCATTTAAAGTCACAATTGTAGCATGGCCGGGAACCACACTAGTGGATCTTGAGGGGTGCCTAACACCTTCCCCTCGGGATAATTTCAAGCCCTTAACCAACTCTGGTTTTCATATTTAATTCTTCTTAAAATGTCCTAATGCACTATAATCATTAGGTGGCGACTCTCCAAAATCCAAAACCCAACTCCCAAAGTGGGAGTAGAGTTGTCTTCCCAAATGTCGTATACTCGATTCCGCTAGAAAAAAAAGGGGGCGTCGACATCATGGCGACTCTACTGGGGATTTCTTTAGGCTTTTACCATTGCATGCTATATGTGACTTTATTGCTTTCTTTTATCGCTTTTGTTTAATGTCTTTATTTTGAAACTAACCTATTTCTTTTGTTTTTTTTTTCTTTAATTACCTTCATTTATTGGATTTTCCATCAATACTGTTGTAATTTCTGAGCAATTATTGTAAACTTTATTGTATGAACGTGAAAATACATGTCAATTTGTTTCATCCTTGTAAATTGCATCTTCAACATCATATTCCACTCGTGCCAAACAAATCCTATAGCAACGCTTATAATGAGTGGTTGCGCTCTTCCGATATTATCATCCCCTAAATGTGGCAAAGGTATATTTGCGGTAAAATCAGTCGATCAACGGTGTAGTCGACGGTTCCGTGCCTTTCCCTCTTGAGTTGTCCACTCAAGGGTACCAGTCTAGAACTTCAAAATAGAAACCTTACTCCGTTAAACTGTACATGCATCATGGTCAAAACTAGCCGAGTCAGTTATGTTGTCCACATAATGACTCATTAAGATAGCCTTGTCCCAAGTCCATCGAGTTTCCTTGAAACCCAAACGGATGCCTCCATGTTCTGTGCATTTATTTGGAGAACTTAAGTTCTTGCTATGCTAATTATTGATTTAAATAGTCAAGTATGGTAGGGGTAAGGGCCTAACGCCTTGTTTTGCAGAAAATGAGGCACGAAGTCCCCAGATTTGGCATGGTAACCAACATTCATCCAAGGCTGCTGAATTGATATAATGACCTCCACTCAGTGATCAGACACTCACACGTAAGTACTTAGGGAGTTTGCTTTCACATCTAGAGAACCAACCCGATGACAAAATCATAGAGGCTATAGAGGAAATGCAGGCGGACATATGGCCCGAGCTTATTTGCTACTAGGACTACATGAGCTGGTGAAACTGTTCGAGGGAGACAAAGATGCCGAATCTGGGGGAGGTCCTTCTGGGACCAAGTAGTTAGGGGTCTTTTTATGTAATAAGGCCAATGGCCACTAGTGATATTTTACCTTCTGTTATTTAGCGTCGTTTTGGATTCGTCTTATTTTTATCAATAAAATGATGCATTTAGCATTATAAGTTCTTCAAAACTATTTGTCGCTAGGCCTACCTCGGGCACAATGAGGCACCCAATTTAGGAAACGATTTATATTCTTGCACTATGTGTTTAAATATCGCAACGTTTTCTCCTCATAATCTTTACTAATTTGTTACCTTTTTGTTTTTACTTTTTGTTTTATTCCCATCCCCAAAGGTTAGTTCGTGCACTCTGGCATGATCATCTTAAGCAGAAGGGCACGTCTCAATAATTGGACTATCAGAACCGTCAGAGCCCGGAGGGATTCGGGGTAGCAACGCTAAACAAAAGCACCATGCATCTCATTTTTTAGTTTACTTTACTAGTTGATTTTCTTTCCGCATTGTCTTTAATTTCGAAAAGATCTCCGATGTTTCAAACAATTATGGATTTAATCAAAAGCATTTCAGTTTATCATATATCTCGCACTTATTATCTTCTCTATCATTTACTCTATTTTTACATAGCATTACTATTACTTATCTTGACGACGAACCAACGACTGTGACTTGCAACGAGACAATGCAACAAAAGGACATAGATTCAGAAAAAGATGAAATACCTGAAGAGGTCGTCAGAGAGGTTGAGAATTTTGAGAACAGACCTAAGTCCAACCTGGAAGAAACTAAGGTCATTAATTTGGGAGATGCAGAGAATGTCAAAGAAACTCGCATCAGTGTTCACTTGTCGCCATCAGAAAAGGAGGAATATACGGAAGTTTTGAAAGAATATGAGGACATATTTGCCTGGTCGGATAATGATATGACTGGCCTCAGCACGGCCATTGTAGCTCATAAGTTGCCAACAGATCCAGCTTGTCCGCCAGTAAAACAGAAGCTCAGGAAATTCAAACCCGACATGAGTTTGAAAATAAAAAAAAGAGGTTACTAAGAAAGTCAGGGCTAAGGTTCTCAAAGTAGTCGAGTATCCAACATGGTTTGCCAAGATCATGCCAGTACCAAAGAAGGACGGGAAGGTTAGAATCTGTGTCGACTACTGGGATCTCAACCGGGCCAGTCCCAAGGATGACTTCCCCTTGCCAAACATACACATTCTTATCGACAACTGCGCCAAGCATGAGTTGCAATCTTTTGTTTATTTTTTCGCTGGGTATCATCAGATATGGATGGATGAGGAGGATGCAGAGAAAACGGCTTTAATCATGCCGTGGGGGATGTATTGATACAAAATGATGCCATTTGGATTGAAGAATGCTGGCGCTACCTACATGAGGGCCATGACTACCATTTTTCATGACATGATACACAAGGAGATCGAGGTATATATGGACGATGTCATCGTCAAATCCAAGAAAGCCACTGATCATATGGAAGATCTGAGAAAGTTCTTCAACAGACTGAGGAGGTATAACCTAAAACTAAATCCCGCCAAGTGTGCATTCGGGGTTCCTGCCGGAAAACTACTGGGTTTCATCGTGAGTCGTCGAGGAATAGAATTGGACCCATCAAAGGTCAAAGCCATCCAAGAATTGCAACCGCCAAAGAACAAGAAGGACGCGATGAATTTCCTGGGGAGACTCAACTATATCAGCCGGTTCATAGCCCAGTCCACAGTCATTTGTGAACCCATCTTTAAAATGCTAAAGAAGGACGCTGCTACTAGATGGACTGACAATTGTCAGAAAGCCTTTGACAGAATCAAGGAGTACTTAATAACAGGAGAATATCCAGAACTTGCCAACGCCGCTCAGAAATGCACACTTCGGAGATTATCCAACAATTTCTTTCACAGTGGGGGAATCCTGTATAGGAGGACTCCCGATTTGGGTTTGTTAAGGTGTGTCAAGCAAAGGAAGCAATCGGACTATTGGATGAAGTGCACGCAGGGACCTGTGGGCCACACATAAATGGTTTTGTCTTAGCAAAGAAGATACTCCGAGCAGGTTATTTTTGGATGACTATGGAAACAGACTGTATCCAATATGTTCGCAAATGCCATCGCTGTCAGATACATGCAGACATGATAAAGGTGCCTCCTAACGAGCTTACTGCAACAAGCTCACCGTGGCCATTTGCCGCCTGGGGGATGGATGTCATTGGGCCTATCGAGCCTGCCGCATCAAACGGGCACAGATTTATCTTGGTGGCGATTGATTACTTTACTAAATGGGTTGAAGCAGCATCATACAAGGCAGTGACTAAGAAAGTTGTGGCAGATTTCGTCCGTGATCGTATTGTTTGCCGATTCGGGATTCTAGAATCAATCATCACCGACAATGGTTCCAATCTTAACAGCGACTTGATAAAAACAATGTATGAGACGTTCATGATCAAACACAAGAACTCTACAGCCTATAGGCCTCAGATGAATGGAGCTGTAGAGGCGGCCAACAAGAATATCAAGAAGATACTAAGGAAGATGGTCGAAAGTCACAAACAATGGCATGAGAAGTTAGCATTTGCTTTGCTGGGATACCACACCATGGTCCGCACATCAGCCGGGGCAACTACCTATATGCTGGTTTATGGTACAGAGGCGGTCATTCCAGCCGAGGTAGAAATTCCCTCCTTGAGGATTATACAAGAAGCAGAGTTGGACGACGCAGAATGTGTAAAAGGTCGCTACGAGCAGTTAGCCCTTATAGATGGGAAAAGGATGAATGCAGTTTGCCACGGTCAGTTGTATCAGAACAGAATGTCCAAAGCCTTCAACAAGAGAGTTAAGCCAAGGAAGTTTACACCGGGGCAGCTGGTGTTGAAGAAGATATTCCCACATCAAGATGAAGCCAAGGGGAAGTTCTCTCCCAACTGGCAAGGTCCGTACATGGTTCACCGGGTTCTAATTGGAGGAGCCCTTATTCTTGCAGAAATGGATGGAGAAGTCTGGCCGAAGCCAATCAACTCAGATGCAGTGAAACAATATTATGTGTAATCACCTATGATTGCTTTATGATGTAATTTGAACTACGCCTGACCTGATTCCCGTTTAAGAGGGGATACGTAGGCAGCCCTATGGCTTCGGTCACAATTTAATAAAAATCTCATTTCCCCCCTATTATTGAAACTGGGGCAGAATTTTGAGGAGGACCCTCAAAATTCCGAAGTTGATTTTCATTCGTTCAGCGCAGCCGTCAAAAGTGCTAGCCAATGAACTGGGGTAGAATTTTGAGGAGGGCCCTCAAAATTCTGGAGCAAGAGAGGTTGCAGTGTTTTGAACAACGTTGCAGTCGTTGGTTCATTTAAAAAAAATTATTTTCCACGTACGTTATATTTATTAAAACATGCATGACTGTGACAACTGCTGTTTAGCAATGCTACCCCAATGATGCACGACGTCGGAAGCCACAGAAGAGTGAACTAACCTTTCCCCTTTACAAAACTCACAATTTTCTTTGGATGCAGGCACCCAAGTCACAAAGTTACCAAACGTGTTACACAACCGCATCGAACCGTTGCGCCTATGAGCATTTGCTATCTGCATGCAATGGCCCAGCAGCGGCAATATCACAATCAACTATCAGCTAAGAATTTTTTTTCTTACTATTCGCTTTATCTTATTGTATAAGGCTACCTTTCTGCCTTCCGAGACTAAGCGTTGTCTCCATCTGCATTTCCCCGCATTGCATAAGGCTACCTTTTTGCCTTCCGAGACTAAGCATTGACTCCATCCTGGATTATCTGCATAAGGCTACCTTTCTGCCTTCTGAGACTAAGCATTTTCTCCATCTGCATTTTCCTGCATTGCATAAGGCTACCTTTCTACCTTTCGAGACTAAGTGTTGTCTCCATCTGCATTTTCCTTCATTGCATAAGGCTACCTTTCTGCCTTTCGAGACTAAGTGTTGTCTCCATCTGCATTTTCCTGCATTGCATAAGGCTATCTTTCTGCCTTCCGAGACTAAGCGTTGTCTCCATCCACATTTCCTGCATTGCATAAGGCTACCTTTCTGCCTTCTGAGACTAAGTGTTGTCTCCATCCGCATTTCCTGCATTGCATAAGGCTACCTTCTGCCTTCCGAGGTTAAGCTCTACCTCCACTTGCATGGCTGAAATATCGCCATCTTTACTTACGTCTTGCAATCGGCTGAAACATCTCCTATCTTATTTAAATTTCTGTCGGCTGAAATATCGCCATTTACATTTCTTGCATCGGCTGAAACATCGCCAAACTTTATTTAAATTTCTGTCGGCTAAAATATCGCCATTTACATTTCCTGCATCGGTTGAAACATCGCCAAACTTTATTTGAATTCTCTACCGGCTGAAATATCGCCATTTACATTTCCTGCATCGGCTGAAACATCGCCAAACTTTATTTAAATTCTCTATCGGCTGAAATATCTCCATTTACATTTCTTGCATCGGCTGAAACATCGCCAAACTTTATTTAAATTCTCTGCCGGCTGAAATATCGCCATTTACATTTCTTGAATCGGGTGAAACATCGCCTGTCTTATTTAAATTTCTGTCGGCTGAAATATCGCCTGCTTTATTTAAATTCTCTGCCGGCTGAAATATCGCCATTTATATTTTTTGCATCGGCTGAACATCGCCTGTCTTATTTAAATTTCTGTCGGCTGGAATATCGCCATTTACGCTTTTGCATTAGCTGAAATACCACCAAATCTTGCATTTCATGGGCTGAAATATCGCCAAAACTGTCCAAAGGCGTCATCGTTCGGAGGCATCATCTTCATAGCCCGAGAACACCATGCCATGGCCCGAGGACCCCACTTTATATCTTGCACATCATTATTCAAAGGCATCATGGTTCGGAGGCACCGTTATCATAGCCCGAGGACGTCATTTCATAGCCTACGAATCCTTTAATTTTGCACCTCATTGCCCAGGACATCATGGTCCAAGGACGTCATCCTAACCGTCCAAGGACAGCATTCATGGTCCAACGGGAACTTGCATCATGTTTAAGTTTACGCACAATATACGCCTATACTGCTCACTTGCAGGTACACCAGCTAGCAATGCCCTTCTCAGCAGGAGCGATTCCACTCCGGCTCCCGCAACCTATTAACTTCAAAACACCTCTTGCTTCCCCTAAGCGTTGTGTCCGTCCTTTCAAAATCTCCATCGGCATGTTCCGTCAATGGTTCTTGAACTACATACGGCATGATTCCTGTAAAACTAGGGATATGTAGGCAGCTCAGAAACCAGAGCTCGATCAAATCCTTTTCAAATTGCCGCTTTTGGTCAAAATTGGTCATCATATCTTTACCCGACAACTCTTTCATCCTTCCCGGGTAAAGAGGGGCAGTTGTTGATACCCAATTTTCCCCTAAATATTTTATATACCCAAAATACTTTCAAAATGACATATACATGCATATATAAGCATACTCAAGTGTTTTAGTGTTATTCCAAAACTTTTAAGAATTTTTAGAATTAATTTATTATCTATGTTAACAGTACAAAATCCAATAATTATTTCCAAAATTATCATTTTGGTGAATAATTTATTTTATTCTCATATTTACATCAAAATATAATTAAAATAATTTTTTTATATTTTTATAAATTTGTTTGGTATTTTTTAAAGCTAATTGCAGATAAATGCAATTATAGCCTATTTTACGGTTAATAGTGTTTTATAATTGTAAAATTAGTTCCAGAAATTTTTAATTAATATATATGCATTATTCATTAGTTCAGCATCTTTAATTTTCTTTTAAAATTATTTTCACTATTTTTATAAAATAAAAGGGAAAAATTGGCTATTTTAGTTATAGCCCAATTCATTTCAATTTTAGCCTCATTTACATTTCAACTTAGCCTAAAATTGACCCAACCTTAGGCCCAAATCAGACCCAAAATTCCCTACCCAACTTCTTAATTAACCCGATCCAACTATTTAACTCGCCCGAATTTCTTTTAATCCTGGCCGTTGATCCTTTTGATCAACGGCAAAGGATCAACGGCCACGATCACTCCTTTCCTTTTAAACTCACCTAACCCAACCCTAACCCCTCATTTATCTCTAACAGCCGCCTCTAAAATCCCTCATCTCTCTTGAATCCTCTCGACCTCTGAAACCCTACCTCCATCTCCGACCTAAAAGCCACCGGAATCCATGGCTGATCTAGCCATGGACAACCTCTACTCACCCCCTCCTGCTCCTATACGTGTTCTCTTGGAAGATTCGAGGCTAGACCTCGGAGGTCCTCGTCCAAACCTTGGCCGATTCGAGTCTCTTTGGCGTTTCCGGCCTTGCTCCGACGTGTCCAAGCATTAGGAGCCTATTTCTACCATCTCCGGCTCAAGACCAGACTTTCTTCCAAGCCTTTTCATTTCTAGGGTTTCTCTAAAACCCCAAAGCTATTCGAGGTTTTTCTCTGGTTGTCTTCTTAGATCTATGCTATATCTGTGCTCTAATGGAGTTTTAAAATGTTTTCCCCAATTTTCCTTTCAAAATTTATTTATTTCCGATTTAGGGTTTCTGAAGAAATCTTAAGACGTTTTCTGACTTTTCTTTTTCTTCTTTTCTTTCTTTTCTTTGTGTGAATCTATCTATGCCATGTTCTTATGTCCTTTTCTGGCCTGTTTGTTCTTGTGTCCTTGTATTTGCCGTATTATGCATGTTTTTCTATTTGTGCTCTGCTCTTTCTTCTACTGGTTTCTATAGCATGCTTTTACATGTCTATCTTATGAGTCCCTTTACTGTATTTTTACTGAGTTTTTAATCCCTTGTTTGCCTTTACTGGACTTTCATTTTGAGTTCTAAGCATGTTTCATCTACTGTTTTTCTAAGCTTATATCGCCTCTTCTCTTCTGAGCTTGTTTGAGTGGCAAGCTTTGCTTAAACGCGTTCCCTGTGTTTCAAATTAGTTTCTACATTCCATTTTCCTTGAACCTGCTATGCTATTTGTTTGTTTCCTCATAAGTCTCTGGAAAGAGACTACTGAGCATGTTCTAGTTGTTGTCTTCTCGTCTATGCATCTGATTCTAGTCGGATACCCTAGTATTTGGGGGTTTTTGGGCAGGCTTGACTTTGTGCTTGGGCTAGGGTTCTATTCAGGACCCTTGACTCTCTCAGACTCATTCCGAGTGTACAAAATGAACTCGACCTCTTTGTTATGACTCTGAATTTTTTCTCCACTAGTCTCTCTCTTGTTTTACATGTCTGTATGCTTTATATATGATAAACTTTTCTTTCAAAAGGCCTTTTTCCAACTTGTGATTGATTCCGAATTCCTTTTTATAAGTTTTGATTGAGTGTTACTAATTTTCTCTAAATTAAACCCCTCTCCACCTTTCCTGGTTGGATTCATGCATACAAAACCTTAACTCCTGATTTTACTGGCTATTGATTGATTGTCTTTCTTTGTTTTTCCCCAAACCGTGTACTACTAGGCTCTTTCCTTAAATAATGTCTCTGTGTATTTACCCCTATTATGTTACTCTGGAAAAGGGTTTTTAGTTATTTTCATTTCCTTAATTACCTTATACCCGTTTGAAATCAAATCCCTTGACTGAAGGGAAATCATTGAGACTGATTTTCAAAGTTATTTCTTACCTCTTCCTACCTGCTTTATGGACTATAAAAAGGGGGCTACCCTTATGCACTTGAAGAGTAATACCATAACAACATCCCGGCAAGGGAACAATAATATGACAACAACATCCTGGCAAGGGAACAATAATACCACAACAACATCCCGGCAAGGCAACAAAATGATAATCCTCATATGAAGCACAATAAATCACAACAGAGTCATAACAATTACAAAACAAGACTCATGGGCATGCTTGACACCGACATATAGATACTCGTTACCATGCCCTATATGTCGTACTCCACAATTAGCACATAGCAGATAAGACACAACTCCTAATCCCTCAAGCTAAGGTTAGACCAAACACTTACCTCAAACTTTCACGGCCAAATCAAGCCTCAAACACCGCTTTTTTCCTTTAGAATTCGCCTCCAAATTACTTGTATCTAGTTCAAATTAATTTTACAACATCAATAAATGCTAAAGAATTCATACTCAACGCTTAATTATAGGTTTTTCTATCATTTTCCCCAAGAAAGTCAAAAATCGACCCCGGACCCGCTTGGTCAAAATACAAGGTTAAGACTAAAACCCGATCACCCATTCACCCACGAGCCTAAATATGCAATTAGTTTCGGAATCCGACCCCAAAATGAGGACTAAATTCTAATTATTCAAAAAGCGCTAACTCTACCCAAATCCCCAATTTCTACCATAAAGAATCATGATTTAGGCCTAGACATCTAATGTGTGTTAATGGAAATTGAAGAAAACAAGTCTAAGAACACATACCTATGATTTGTGGTGAAATCCCTCTTCAAAAATCGCCCACGTTCGAGTTTAAGCGAAAAAGTTATAAAGTTTTAAAGAAATCCCGTTTTGCTACTATTTTAAAATAACTGGGCAGGGAACCTATGCGTTCGCACACAATTGGATGCATTCGCATAGAACAAATGGTAACCCCCAGAATTAACTCTATGCTATCGCGGACCTAACTATGCGATCGCATAGAACAAATGGTGACCCCCAGAATTAACCCTATGCTATCACTGACATACCTATGCGATCACATAGAACAAATGATGACCCCCAGAATTAACTCTATGCTATCGCGGACCTACCTATACGATCGCATAGAA
The DNA here is from genome assembly GCA_026770625.1 of Nicotiana glauca. Lineage (NCBI taxonomy): Eukaryota > Viridiplantae > Streptophyta > Magnoliopsida > Solanales > Solanaceae > Nicotiana > Nicotiana glauca. The sequence continues at coordinate 51,992 of MU745295.1, forward strand.
CAAAAATGTGGATACCAGCAAACAACAAAAACACCAGATTTTCTAAGTTCGAATCACCCCGACGCCTATCCGAAACTCACCCGAGCCCTCGGGGATCTAAACCAAACTTGCATGCAAATCTAAAAATATCATACAGACTTGCTCGTGAGATCAAATCGCTAAAATAACATCACAAACAACGAATTTAGCATAGAAATCTAAAAACTTTCAAAGTGTCAAATTTCACAACTACGGGTCCGAATCACATCAAACGACTTCCGTTTCTTACCAAATTTCACAGACGCATCTTAAATGTCATGTTCAACCTGTACTAGGCTTCGGAACCAAAATACGAACTCGATACCATAAATTTCAAATATAATCAAATTTTCAAAAACTTTTATATTTTCAGTAAAATAATTTCTTTTAAGAATTCATTTCTCGGGTTTGGGACCTCAGAATTCGATTCCGGGCATACACCCAAGTCCCATATTTTCCTACGAACTCTGTTTACCCAAAATATTGACCGAAGTCAACTTAAATTCAATTTTAAAAGCCAAATTAACATTTTCATCATATTTCCACATAAAAACGTTCTGGATATACGCCCGTATCATGCACGCAAATCGAGGTGAGGAAAAAGGAGGCTTCTAAGGCCCCGGAACTTAGAATTTACTCATAAATCAAGTGATGACCTTTTGGGTCATCACATCCTCCATCTCTAAAACATCCGTTCGTTCTTGAACGAACATAAGAAGGAAGTACCTAAGTCAGAGAAAATATGGGATAACGGCTTCGCATATCGGACTCGGACCCCTAGGTCGATGCCTCAGTAGGCTGACCTCTCCACTGACGAACTTGCCGGTCTAGAATAGCTACCGGCTCCTCCTCATATGACAAGTCCTTGTCCAATTGGACAGTGCTGAAGTCTAACACGTAGGATGGATCACCGTGACACTTCCAAAGCATGGACACATGAAACACTGGATGCACGACTAATAAGCTCGCGGCAACGCACGTCTGTAAGACACCTCTGCCAATGAACCTAGGGCTAAGATTGCCCTTCTTTCCAAATCTCATTACGCCTTTCATAGGCGACACTCGAAGCAACACCCGCTCGCTAACCATGAATGCCGCATCATAAAACTTACGGCCGACATAACTCTTTTGCCTGGACTAAGTTGTACGAAGCCTATCCTGACTGATCCTGACCTTGTCCAAGGCATCCCGTACTAGATTTGTACCCAACAACCTAGCCTCTCCAGCTCAAACCATCCAATCGATGATTGACACTGCCTACCATACAAAGCCTCACAAGGAGCCATCTGGATACTCGACTAGTAGTTGTTGTTGTAGGCAAACTCCGCTAAGGGCAAAAACTGATCCCACGAGCCTCCAAAAGTCAATGACACAATCTTGGAGCATATCCTCCAAAATTTGAATAGTACGCTCGGACTGCCTGTCCGTCTCAGGATGAAATGCTATGTTGAACTCGACCTGCGTGCCCAACTTTCGCTGAACTGCTCTCCATAAATATGAGGCAAACTGCATACGTCGATCATAAATGATAGACACGAGTACACCATGAAGACGAAAAATCTCCATATATAGATCTCAACTAACCTCTCAGAATAATAGGAGACCGCACAAGAATGAAATGCGCTGACTTAGTCAGCCTATCAATAATAATCCATACTGCGTCGAACTTCTTCTGAGTCTGTGGGAGTCCAACAACAAAGTCCATAGTGATACGCTCCCACTTCCACTCGGGAAGCTCAATCCTCTGAAACAAACCACCAGGTCTCTGATGCTCATACTTTACTTTCTTACAATTCAAACACCACGCCACATACGCAACAATATCCTTCTTCATCCTCCTCCACCAATAGTACTGTCGCAAATCCTAATAAATCTTAGCGGTGCCCGGATGAATAGAGTACTGGAAACTATAGGCCTCCTGTAAAATCAACTCTCGGAGTCCATCCACATTAGGCACACAAACTTGACCCTGAAGTAGGGGTGTGCATTCGAAGTTTATCAATAAATTGAATCTATTATTTGTTATCGATTTATTGATTTATCGATTTCGATTTTGAAATTTTCCTTTTCGAGTTTTCGATTTCGATTTCGTTCTCTTCGATTATCGGTTTATCAATAAATCGATAAGATATACTAAAAAGATATTTTTTTTACCTTTATTCTATAATACCCTTTCCTTTACCCTAAGTCCCTAACCATATTATTTCCTTTACCATATTTAAGGAATGATCATATTTAAAGCTCAAGGGAATGAAGTTCAAATTAATAGAAAACAGAATTAGTCGTGATGATATATTTTTTATTTTTTTAATACCGTTGGAGTGTTGGTGGCATACATTTGATCCCTTACTTTAGTTTCGTTGGATGTGCTTGTTGACACAATTTTTATGTTATAAACGTTGTTTGTCTTATTTTAGCTTCTTTTTGTCCATATTAGTTAGGCGTGTTTATAGCGATATACTTTCCGTGGAGTCCCGCAAATATTCTTATTGGCGATCAATAACCGAATCGATAAGCCCCAAAAATTGATAAATCGAAACCAAAAAAATTGAAACCTTATTGAAATGATAACGATAAACATATGTACAAATAGATAATCGATAAGAGTCAAAATCGAATCGATAAATTGAATGCACACCCCTACCCTGAAGCCTCAAAACTCCATCATCTCCTAATGTAACCTGCTTGGTGCCACCATGTTGCACCGTGTCTCTGAGGACACATAAATGAGGATCATCATACTATCGATCTCGGATACGCTCCAATAAAGAAGAACGAGCAACTGTGCAAGCTAATACACGACTGGGCTCAAAATCATCCAATCTCACGAACTGATTGGCCAAATCTTGAACATCCAAAGCAAGCGGCCTAATACGCAAGACTGCCCATACTGGCTGACTTCCTACTCAAAGCATCGGCCACCACATTGGCCTTCCTCGGATGATATAAGATGTTGATATCATCGTCTTTCAATAGCTTCAACCACCTCCTCTGCCTCAAATTCAACTCCTTCTGCTTGAGAAAATATTTCAAACTCTTATGATTTGTGAACACCTTACATGCCACGCCATACAAATAATGCCTCCAAATCTTCAATGCGTGAACAATGGCTGCTAACTCCAAATCATAGACCAGATAGTTCTTTTCGTGAATCTTCAACTGACACGAATCATAAGTAATGACCTTGCCATCCTGCATCGACACCGCACCAAGTCCAATATGAGATGCATCACAATAAACTGTATATATCCCTGAACCTGTGGGCAAAACCAACACCAACGCTGTTGTCAAAGCTATCTTGAGCTTCTAAAAGTTCACCTCACACTCGTCCGACCATCTGAACTGGGCACCCTTCTGGGTCAACCTGGTCATCAGGGCTACAATAGATGAAAACCCCTCCACAAACCGGCGATAATAGCCTGCCAAACCCAAGAAACTCCGGATCTCTATAGCTGATGCGGGTCTAGGCCAGTTTTAGACTGCCTCTATCTTCTTCGGATCTACCTGAATACCCTCTGCTGATACAACATGACCCAAGAATGCAACCGAACTCAACCAAAACTCACACTTCAAAAACTTCGCATACAACTATCTCTCAAAGTTTGAAGAATCACTCTCAGATGCTGCTCATGCTCCTCCCGGCTCCGGGAATAAATCAAATAATCATCAATGTTAAGACTATCATGAACGAATCCAAGTCAGGCCTAAACATTCGGTTCATCAAATCCATAAAAGTTGCTGGGGCATTTGTCATTCCGAATGACATCACCAAGAACTCATAATTCCCGTACCGAGTGCAGAAAGCTATCTAAGGGATATTGGATGCCCTAATCCTCAACTGATGGTAGCCAGATCTCAAGTCAATCTTCAAAAATACCTTGGCACCCTGAAGCTGATCAAACAAATCATCAATCCTCGGTAATGGATACTTATTCTTGATTGTAACCTTGTTCAACTGCCGGTAATGTATACACATTCACATCGATCCATCCTTCTTCTTAACAAACAACACTAGCGCGCCCCAAGGCGAGACACTAGGTCTAATGAAATCTTTTTCAAGCAAGTCTTGTGACTGCTCCTTCAACTCTTTCAACTCAGGCGGGGCCATACGATATGGCGGGATAGAAATGGGCTGAGTGCCCGGAGCCAAATCAATACAAAAGTCAATATCCCTGTCGGGTGGCATACCCGACAGGTCTGAAGGAAATACCTTAGGAAACTCACAAACAACAAGCACAAAATCATTAGAAGAAACCTCGGCACTAGAATCACGATCATATGCCAAATAAGCCAAACACCCCTTCTCGACCATATGCCAAGCCTTCATATATGAGATAACACTACGGGTAGAATGACCAGGAGTCCCTCTTTACTCTAAACGAGGCAAACCCAGCAAGGCTAAGGTCATAGTCTTGGCATGATAGTCCAAGATAGCATGGTATGGTGATTACCAGTCCATCCCCAATATGATATCAAAATCAACCATGTCCAAAAGTAACAAACCTACACGAGTCTTCAGACCCCCAACCACAACTATACATGAACGATGGACATGATCTGCCACAATAGAATCACCCACCGGTGTAGACACATATACAAGAGAACTCAAAGAATCACTAGGAATGATCAGATACAGTGCAAAATAAGATAACACATAGGAGTACGTAGATCCTGGATCAAATAGAACTGAATCATCTCTACTATAAACCAAAATAGTACCTGTGATAACTGCATTAGAAGCCTTAGCCTCAGGCTTGGCTGGAAGAGCATAATATCGGGGTTGGGCCCCACCACTTTGAACTACATCTCTGAGACAGCCTGCTGCTGGTTAGCCTCCACCTCTAGTGGCTTGAGCTCCACCTCTAGTACCTCTACCTCCACCTCTAGCACCTCTACCCCTACATAGCTGGCTGGACGGGCGGTGGAACACTCGATGCCTGAACCATGGAATGGGAACCCTGGTGCCGAGAACTGCTCGGTAATTGAGGACAAAATCTAGCAATATGCCTCATGTTACCACAAGTAAAACAAGTCCTTGGTTGCTGTGGCTGACAACCCTGAAAACTCTAAAGCGGCGATGCACTGATAGGAGCTGGTAGTGCACTATAGGACTGATGATCAAAATACTGCACATGAGAACCACGACCACTGTTGCGACCAAAAACACTCACACAAGTTCACGTAATCGTCAAGTAATAAAGTAGTGAGTAGAGTATCGTTCCCACGAAGACTTATGATTAACTGTTGACTGATTCAAACTCACTTAACTTATCTATCCAAGAGGTTTATCATAAAATAGAGATGTAACTAATTTACTACCTAAACTATCAAGCAATAATTTAACTAGAACAATTAACCAAACAACCAGCAATTTTGAGTAACAAATAGTAGGATAGGATATTCCAGGGTCACGGGCTAACTGACATTCGTATTGTGTTCTTGGCTTAAAATGACTAATTGATTTATCTGGATTGTTGATTGACAGGGTTAATATTGCTCATAAGAATCTGTCGAGTTCTTACTCGCCTATTCAAGTTAACTCAATGCCTATATGTCTATGGAATTAAGATTAACAAGAATGCATTTACAATTCCTGTAGTTCAACCAAGCAAGGTAATTGGGTATATGTCTATCCCAATTGCTAATCTGTTCCCCGATGCCCGGGTTCAAGAACTTGCTCTATTTAATTCTATATGCAATTTAAAGTTTCCACTTTTGAGTTCATAAAGATTCATAGATAGTATTTCACTGTTAGCTACTCAGCAAAATAATTAAAAGCAGAATAAAATAAATAACCCAATATGATAAACCAACTTTGTCGAATTAAACTTCAAACAACAACATTCATGTTTCACCCATGACCCTAGAACAATGGGTTTTAGCCACTCATACTAGTGTTCATCACAATAAGGTTCAATTTCATCACAAATAGCAAAAACAAAGGGAAGAAAAGAAGAACTTGATGGTCAAATTTCCTCCTTGCCTCTTGCCCCTCTCTTTCTTGCACTAGACTATGAAAACCTTGATAAATAATCCTTGGGCGAGCTTGACTTTATATAGGTTAAGTGGGATTTCCTCCAGATTTCCAATTATACCCCTAAATAAGTCTTTCGGAACTTGGACTAGCGTGTTCCCACACCAAGGCGCGCATCTGGCCGCGCTAGTTGGCTGACTTTCTGTAATGGACACGCTAAAAGTAGCACGAGCAAGCGTCTGGGCGCGCTAGCCCAGTCCCTTATTTCCTTGATTCTTTTTCTCGTCTTCGTGCATACTCAGCTCCGAGGGGTCGTTCTTGCTCTAAAATAGTTCCAATAACCTCTTTAAGGCATCACATAGGCTCCTCGTCTTGCAATATGTACAATTCACAATTAAAGCCCATTTTTAATCAATTAACCATACTGTGACATTGGAACATAATCAAGAGAGAGCATAAACAATCGTCAAATTACCTAGATTTAGCCTATTATCAACACCCCACACTAAATTCATTGCTATCCCTCGAGCAATCACACTATACTTTCTAGAGTTTCCTTCAATCAACCATTTCCCTTAACGCATTACACCCAGAACAATTTACATACATTACGCCTAGCAGTGAACAATCCTAGCCTCAAAAGTCGACTCTCAAGTGCCATGCGATATTCATACTTCCTCAAAGTACCATACACAGAAGTCAAGACTTGCTTTTCCTTCACGAATCACATGTCCTCACAATCACAGTAAAGAAAATAAAATCAATCCATACATTTGAATCTCGTGCTCACATATATCAAAGAAAATCGTTCACTCTCACAAAAGAAGTCACATGCATGCAATTGGTACCATAAGCTTGCCCTTAATGTAAATCTCTACTAATGTAGGCTCACTCGATCTACAATCAATTAGAACTTTTTCATGGTTGTAATGTGGGCTAAGGGATGGGTAGGATATATTTAGGAATAGTGACTAACCCTCCTAAGTACTTTAACATATCACATAATCAACTTTAAGCGCCATTTCTTCAACCCACTTCACTTTCACAAACAATATCACCCCAAAATTGCTCCCTTCTTCTTTAAGCACTATATTAATTCATACCCACTACCTGGAGCAAGACAACAATTTTTTGTTTCTTTCTTCTGTATTTTTTTTCCAGATTATTCTTTCCTTTTTTTTTTTTCAATTTCCACTAGTGGTGTATTAGTTTACAAAACAAGTGCACCTTTCTTCTTTTCATTGGTTCCACTCAAAAGTCACACAGACTTAGTTCCTTCTTACTTCTTTTAGCACTCATCTTACAATTAAAGTGCTTTAAGAGGTAAAAGAATCAAAACAATGTCAATTAAGAACAAAAAGGGTATAGGCTTGTAATGCGGGTGCCAAACAAAAGTCTATAGGCTCAAAAGGGTTAACTAGGGATAAATTTTATTTGTGATAAGTAATAAAGCTCAAAAAGGAAGCCTAAAATCATTTTTCAAACCGAGCATCACCTCAAATTTCGCTTCAACTCACATACCGGGCAAGTTCTAGACTCAAGTACAATACATGGACTACACAAAAACCTCACCACACATGGCATATGACTTATTCCAGATTGGCTCATCAAGACGCTCCATTATGATCATTCAAATTAGTAACAAACATACAGATTAAGGCACTTTAGTGAGATTCAACAAATAAGACTAAGCGTTACACTCTAGGGTCTATTGTGTTCAGGTTTGTCAACGTTATGGGTTCTCTTTTGATTCTCTAGCTCGTAGCCCAGTAAAACTAATCTACAAATCAAAAAGAAAACAAAATATAAAAAAAACTACCTATACCAAGTTCAAGTTAAACCCTTGGAAAAGAACCGTAGTCCAAAGAAAAACCAAGGGGGAGTTGCTACAGTACCTAAAAAAAAAGATCTTTTTGGTGTTTTCTCTAGACTAACTTCCTTCAAGAAAATTGTCTAAAGGATCCGTCATCAGGAAGAGTCTACATATTTTCCATTTTTTTTCTTTCGACTTAGTCCCTCAAGAACCCCACTGAAAGGGATCCGTCGTCGGGACAAGCCACATATTTTCCATTTGTTTTCCAACTTAGTCCCTCAAGAACCCCACTAAAAGGGATCCGTCGTCGGAACAAGCCACTTATCTATATTAAACTAATGATTCCTACGTAATACCAAAACTATCAAAGTCAAATAAAATAAAACAAAAGCAACATACAACTACATATATATAATGAAGTATCCCCACCCCACACTTAAAAATGAAGACATGTCCCCGTGGCTTAAAATTTGAAAGAGCAGTGAGATAAAGGAACTTCCCTGAAGTTTCACTCCTGGTCAGAGACGGTGTCTGGGTTGACGTTGCATGCACGACCCAGAGCTCGCAGCCAGCCCATGAATTTCTTTTCCGACTTCACTTGTCGGTCAGCTACCGCATCTACTCGGGTGCTCAAATCAGTCATAGAGGTTCGCAAACGAGCCATCTCCTGCTCCAAAGCAGTGAAACGGGACACCCGGGCAACTCCTGAAGATGCAGTCCTAGATGGTCCTGCAACTGCTACACTTTGCTCCTGAGCCTGTGGTGCGGCCTCCACGTTCTCCTCAGAATCCTCCTCATCCTTTGAATCATCGGAGCTACTACTCACCGCCTCCTTTATTACTTCCGACTCCTTGCCCGTAGTCACCTTGTCAGTACAGAACTTTCTTTCCTTTCGCACCAACCCATCCACAACTAGATTTTCGGGCACCCGAGCATCCTTGCATAGTTAAGTCACTAAAGAAGGTAAAAAGAACCCATACCTTTTGACTTGATTGCAGACGAATATCTCTTCATGCATCACTTTGGCCACATCAAAGTTATGACCATTTACAAAGCACCAAATCAAAGCAGCTCGGGACCCATTTACCTTTGTAGTATTGTGAGACGGAATCAAGCGGTTGTTTATGAGGTACAACCAGCATTTCCCTTCAAAGGTGAGTACCGAGGAGTGAAATTTCTCCCCATAGTCCATCCAGAACACTTCTTTCCCGGGTACACAAATTGTCTCAAAGAATTGAGCCCATTTTTCATTCGTTGGGTTGCGGCCGTACTCATAGAAGTCATCATGACCAACTGGAGGTGGAGGCAGCTGGTAGGCCGTCCGTATCACCTAAACAGAAGCATTCACCGCCCTTCGGCGCACCGTGACTACTCCATTATCATGCTCCAGCACATTAGCATATAACTCCCGCACAACCATTGTATTGCCCTCACCGGGCTCATTGATGAAGGTTTTCAACCCTCGCCTCACCAACTCATCGTACATGTGAGGGCAGTGTTGCTGGAGCTGTCTGACGTGAATACCCCTCTCCAGAATTGGCTTTTTACGAGCCTTTTCCGCAAAGTGGTCCTAACCCTTGGCCGAAACAAATTTTGTAGCATCAAAGGGACGTGCAGGTGCAACACCTCTTGACCTAGCCGAACCAGCCTGGCTGCTCGATAAGGCCCCTGTGGCACGTTGTTTCCTAGATGGAGTCATGATATCTGCAAAACGGGAACACATTAGCATAACCCAACAAAATTTGTGACGCAATGCGGTTACTCAGACTTCACATGCATAAGTAGTCACAAACTACATAATCACATTCATTGGGGCCTTTCCACAAACACATTGTGGGCATTAGACTTTCACAACCCCTTTGAAGCTTTTTAGAATAAGAATCACCCACATACACTCACCAACATCACAAATCAAGTGGAATTCCACCCCACACTTATCACCCACCAACACCACAACTTATTGCACCATATTCTCTACACAAAATCTAAGTACAACTACTACAATTAAGGTATTTGAATACAAACAAAATCTAAAAAGAGAAAAAGAGAAGGAAAAAAAAGAAGAAAAAGAAACTAGGGCTCATACCTGTGGTGGATGGTGGTGGTGAGTAGAGAAGGAGAATGGGGAAGAAGATAGTGAAATTGGGGGAGGAAGAATCATGAGATGGGGGAAGGGATTTGGGGCTGGGGTTTTGTTTTAATGGGAGACTAGAGAGAGGGCTGGTTATTAGATTGGGGGGGGGGG